>CAMOHE010049231.1:29492-41519 GCA_946598075.1 Artocarpus hirsutus
CCCCCCCCCCCCCCCCCCCCCCCCCCCCCCCCCCCCCGGCAGATTTTGGAGACCCACCAGGCCGAACTGGCAAACTATAATCCACACCAGTCATAAGGGAAGTGACTCCAACAGGGCCAGCGAGTAGTAATTATGAAGGTGGTGGAAGTTTCCTGAAGAAGAAGCAACTAAGCCCTCGTTGGCAAGAAAAAAAGCCACATGCCCAACAAGAGAATGGAGGCCAAGCATAAGAATATAGGAATTAAGAGGTAGAAAACATGGAAAAAAAGAATCAATTGCCTGCATCACAGGGCAAGGCACAAAATTGCAGAAATGGACAAGGTGGGACTTGAGGATTAAAGTATTGGGACCATTTCCATCAATTTGTTTGTTGAGGGCTGCTTTCAGCTTCCACCTATCATATCATATCAGGCTCGCTTGGAACAAAGATAGGATGATTGTACACATTAATCTATATGCAGATGCATGCAAATGGAAGCTGCTTTGGGTTTGTGATGAGAAAAAAAGGAAAAAAAAACGACAAAAAAAAAAAACTGCTTTTAGAAATTCTGGATCACTCTTTTAAAAAGAGTTTTGATCCTTAAAACTTTCAGATGAAACCATATTTTGTAGCTTCTCAAAAATGCTTCCATATTTTGTAGCTTCTCAAAAATGCTTTTCTGATAAGTCTTTAAAAGTTGTACAAAATTTTTTTTAATTAAGATTCTAAAAACTTCATTATGACAACATGTTTATGATTTCTTAAACCACAACCAAGTTGTCGCATAAATCTAGAAACAGATAAAAATTATGGCAAGGAAAGCAAAGGGACTCTTCATGTATATGTCACAAAATGTAAGACTTTAATTGATTTACATTGCTAAAAAATAATTACAGACTATGCCGTATCACATCATTATACGTGCTAAATATATCCTCAAAATACCGCTCAGTGTGTAGTATCCGTCAAAAAATACCGGCCGATATCTGCCGCAGCCACTGGTTGGTATCCCACGTCTGCCGTTCCTACCATAGTTACCAGCCGATGTTTGTCGGAAACTGCCAATTTTCAATGACAGTGGGGTGGCCAAAAAAATATTCAAGAAAAGTACAAAAAATAAAATGGAATAAAAAAATAACAAAAGTTAAAAAAAAAAAAAAAAATACAATCACAAACAAATCCAATGCCAAAAATCCAATCTCCTCCCTCAACTTCGATAAATCTACTTCTTTAACTCTGCCGGTATCTGAATGGAGCGGAGAAGGCCGAAATGGCGTAGGCAGGGAGCGGCGAGATCCACAATGACACATGATGTTGCATGAACGATTCAGGACTAATGCTCCTCTCAGATTCGTGGATACGGGCGGCAAGGGAAAAGTCGGCATCGTCAAGGGTATATTTCGTACAACATGGAGGCTCCTCCCAGATCCTTGAATACCGCCGGTTGGGAGGCTTCATTGGCGAGGCAACATTAGCATCGTCGGGATAGTTGTTCTAGTGAGGCATCGATGGGTGCCTGGCGGCATCTATAGAGGCTTGGGCATGGAAAAGAGATCGAAGAAGGAGAACCAACAAATATAGAAGGGTAATATGGTCTTTACGGTGTTTTAGTCCGCAAGATTTTGGAACAAGTTTTGCTATTGTGTGTTCAAATTAATCCACATGCCAAATCTATTGGCATTGGGGCGTAAGAACTTCAAGCAAAGAGAAACGAGGCTAGACTGCTTTTGAGGAGGCCCAACCCTTGTTTGGTGGGTTTGAAACATAAGATTTGAACTTTTTTTTTTTTTTTGAAAAAATTACAATACGTGTCTAAATTATTGTTATGAAATTAAAATTTAATATAATATTTAAAATATCTTAAAAATGTCTTTAATGATATAGTAATTATATTAATGATATTACATATTGTACTATATAATTACATATAAATAATTTTAATGATATCATTATAAGATATTTGTAGAATTTTTATAAATTAGAGTCATATTTTAATTCAATAAACGTACTTGTGCCAATTATCTCATTAACCCTTTTTTTTTTTGTTTAAATAGAAAGTTTTAAAAGTGTAGTTTGAAAAATAGGTTCAAAATCTTGAAAACAAAGGGTTGTAATTCTGAATTTAAAGAAAATTTTAAGTTTAAACTGCCAAATTATGGTTTCAAATGGATTTAAGTTTTAAGTTACCAAACGTTGGTTCAAGATAAATTTTAGGTTCAAGCCACGAAACTCTCCGATCAAACGGGCTCTTAGTTTTACATGAAAATGTGCCAAGGCCCAGCTGGCCAGTAGAAGTCTAGTGTTCTTATTGTTTGGGCTTTTAGGCCCGTTGTTGAAAAAGAACTTGTCGCACAAGTCAGGCCTAAACGAAAAGGAAAGAGAAGAACAAGAAGAACAATTCGTTTGGCTTCTCACTCCTCTCTCTCGGATTCTGCATATTTTTCTGTCTCTCATATTCATCTACTTTTTCTTAGGATCAGAAAACAGCTGCGAATATGGATCTGAAGAAGGATCTAGACGCTCCTCACTCCATGGGAACCACCATCATCGGCGTCACTTACAACGGCGGCGTCGTTCTCGGAGCCGACTCTCGCACTAGCACCGGTTCTCTCTCTTGCTTTTTCATTCAAAACTCTGACAAACTCTTATCAATCACAATCATTTCGCTTTTCGCCGCTTTTCTCTTCTTATTGTTACACTTGTTTTTGTGCCGTACAAAAAAAATTGAAATTTTTATACCTAATTTCGAACTCTGATTTTGTGATTTTGTTTATTTGATTAGGTGTTTATGTTGCTAATCGTGCTTCGGATAAGATTACTCAGCTCACCGATAATGTCTACGTTTGTCGCTCTGGATCGGTATTACTCTTAATCTCTTCTGTTCTATTCAATTATGTTTTGTTTTTAATGGAATTATTCTCCATTTTTAATATTATAGCTTGTATTTTGACTATTCCCAACCCAGAATTTTAGGCTTTTTTAGGTCTAGATAGCATGTAGAAGAGGGTTTTTTTTTTTCTTTGCATTTCTAGGTTAGAGGGGAAAAAAATGTTGTAATCGTCAATGATATGGGATGTGTTATTTTAAGGGGATGCGAAATTTTTGTGATTTATGATTTTTTTTTTATCTAGTTACAAATATAAGCTATAGATAATATTTTGGTGGACTTATAGCTTAATGCTTTACTGTTTATGCATTTGTATGCTTATGATTCTGAGGATGTGTGCATTATGCAGGCCGCCGATTCTCAGATTGTCTCGGACTATGTGCGCTATTTCCTTCACCAGCACACGTGAGTTAATTATGCTGCTGTTTGGTTTTTTAGATCCGTCGTTAAAACTCTAGAAGTGATCATTATTGGTATTTTTGGTCTTGGTTGTTTGTTAGGTGCAAATTATGTGTTTCTCACGGTTTACTAGTTTTATGCATTGATGCCCTCTTTATTGTTAAACCCCTGCGAACAGGATACAGCAAGGTCAGCCTGCAACTGTCAAAGTTGCCGCAAACCTCGTCAGGCTTTTGTCTTATAGTAACAAGGTTAGGATTCTTCACACGTGTTAATGTACCTTTTTTTAAAAGGTTGAAGCAATTATAGTGGATATCAGTTTTAGAACTTAAAAGTTTATTGCTGTTATTTCAGTATTTAACTAGAAAGTTCTTTATTGATTTGTGCTTTTGGATCGTCAAACAGTTTTCAAATCTACGGACTTGATAGAGAAATTGGTCGGAAAGACTTGTGCTTACAAAGGTTTCATTTAGGAGTTGTTTGTTTTTAGTACTTTTGGTACTCAATGGACTCAAATTTGAATTCGAGTATCAAGAATCTTTTGGATACATGTTTGTTTCTCCCAAAATCCAAATTTTTTGAGTATTAAGAATTTAAGTTTTCAAAGTTCTGTTTTCTCCCTAAACTTTTGATACTCAGATATTTCTGCTACAGTAAAAACGGAAATTCTCTCTCCTATATTTGGGAGAAAAAAATCATAACTTGTTTATTTGATATCCAATTGAGATGATTCTTTTTTCATTATGTTTCTAGTGAAGAGAAGAATAAATTAAGATCCATGTTATATTTTTTTAGAACCATTAACATTAAGATTTTATTAGATTTATTAGTAAATCAAAAACTATTTTCACTACCTCTCCAAATACAAATTTCAATTTTATTTCATATTCAAATTAAAACTTAAATGCACATCAAAATGCCAATTCGGATAACAATTTAAATCAGTAACTCAAATCTTAATTCAAATCACACTTACTCAAATCAAATCATTGATTCGAATCTATTTACCAAACGGACCCCTAGTGTTCTTGTGCACTTAGTATAGATGGAGATAGTGGTGGTCTTCTCCACAATAGAAGATAGTATTTAGGAGTTAGGATTACTGTATCATGTACTCTCTTTATGATTAATCTCAGGTTTTGAATTGCTTCAAGTCTCAGTTATCTTATGCTGCTCTGTGCTGTATCACGTGGTTCTTGAGATCAACATTTAGTGTTTTTGGTTAAATTGGATATGAAGATGATAATTTTTAGTTGGTGTCGTTAGTTCAGGTTTACTCAATTGTTTAAAACATTCATTTGTGCTCCACCATCCACATCCCACAAACACAATTTAAACCACCCACCCCGCCCCCCGCTTTTTGCGGTTTTGGTGGAGGGGGTGGGTTGTTTGAGTCATGCACTCAATTTCTCATGTCTTCTCTGTGATATAGAATTTTTTGTTCATCCATGTTTATAATTCGCCATAAATTTCACTTGGCAGGATATGTTACAAACTGGCATGATCGTTGGTGGGTGGGACAAATATGAAGGTGGTAAAATATATGGAATTCCCCTTGGTGGAACAATAATAGAGCAGCCATTTTCTATCGGGGGTACGTTATTCTTGTATGAACTAATTTAAGTTCCCTTCAAATCTTAGGTATCAGGTTGCAATTAAAATATGATATACTATACAGGATGTTTTCTCTTTGGCCTTTCTAGGTCAATAACATATCATTTGGGACCTGACTAAACTCTATTTGTAATCTTGCATTTGGATTTGGCCCATCTTTTTAATTGTTTTTGTTTAAATGAGTTTCATATTCTTGTGGAGCATTCATTCACGAGTTCGTAAATAGTTGTGTTTAGTATCGTGTTCTGATAGTAGGGCCTTGCCACCCTCTTATTTGGAAGGATGTTTGACTACACTCTGTTAGGTTGATATAAACATGCTTTGTAACAAATATAGATGCTTCATAGTTCAATCGGTGAATATGACTGAAAATGGCTCGTGTTGAACAATTGTGTTTCGTCAGGATCTGGATCCAGTTATTTGTATGGATTCTTTGACCAAGCATGGAAAGAAGGAATGACCAAGGATGAAGCTGAGGTAAGTACTCCTTGTTGTACGTGAATGCAAAAATTAGTAACTGCCTTGAATGGATTGAGTGTTAGGTCTCTCTCTTTTTTTTTTTTAAATTATGGGAATTGTGTGTTAGAACTTATAAGCCATTCATGTGAGAAGGTAAAAAAGGGGGAAAAAAGTCAGTAGAGAAGGGAACTTATTATTTCACTGTTTTTTCATTTCGGCTAACAGCTCTGATGTTCTGCTGCAGCAACTAGTGGTCAAGGCAGTTTCCCTTGCCATCGCACGTGACGGTGCTAGTGGAGGTGTTGTTCGCACTGTTATTGTAAGATTCCATCAAATTCATTGATGGCTGTGGTGTATCATATTGCAGATTTTCTCACACGTACTGTCAAATTGGCTGAAATCCCCATTCTTTGTTGTGCTTCTGTAGATAAATTCTGAGGGAGTGACCAGAAACTTCTATACGGGAGACAAACTTCCACTCTGGCATGAGGAGCTGGAACCACAGAACTCGTTGCTGGACATACTCAACTCTTCTAGCCCTGAGCCAATGAACATACAATGATGATGTTGCTTTCGTCTAGCTGCAGCCGCTATTGTTTCCATTCTCTGCAAACTTGTTTCCCATATGAGAATTCTTGTATTTTTGATATAGATTATGCCTCTTTCTTGAATTTAATAGGAGTTTTAACTTTAAAACCATACTGTGCTGAACTAGTCTTGGGTAGTTGGGCTGGCTCACCCGCGTGAGGTGAAGCAAGAAATTGGAAATGTGGTTGTTTTTTGTGTTGCTAGATGGATGGTAAAACCAAAACCAAGTACTAGCTGCTCTTCTAAACTTTGTTAAAAGGATCAAAACAAACCGAACAAAAGGGAAAAAAAAAAACATATAGAGATTTTTGGCTTATTGCAATGACGACTTAAGGGAAAAGAGGAAATTCCAAATTTGAACAGCATTTAGCCGCGTTCCTTCCAATCATTTTTGCCATGAAATTCAGGGAAAATTATGTTATTATAGAACATGATTTTAAAGCCTTAGACATTCATATATGATTTTGATGGATTAGAATTATGTTGTATTGATTATTTAATGCAGAATTTTATTATTTTAATTAATTAATGATAAATTGTGTTGTATTGGTAACACCTTACACAGAGTCATTCTTTTAACTACTTGACGACAAACGCCACCAGGAATTTCCAACACAGATTAATGGCTTATAACGCCGGCCATGGATGGTTCATGGTTGCTTTTGGGATTATCTTTTAACAAAAAGAAAAAGACTAAACGACAATGATGAGATGAGACTATATTATATTTATTGAAAAGAAACAAAGAAGAGAAAAAGACGATGAGGAATACGAAACATATTGATATTATATAATACAAAGTAAATACGAAGGGAAACAACTTTTTTTTTTTTTGAAAAGAAAAGGGAAACAAATTCATAGGATGTTTAACACGATGGTGGGTATTATTAGTTAGAATTTGTTTTTATTATAGCATATGAGAGTTTTATATTGTAGCATTTTTTTTTTTTTTTATAACATGTGAAAGTTTTATACTATTTATAATTAAGATAATGATATGGACTACCTTACACCAAACACGTGTCAAGCAAGCAACTTTTCTCAAATTAAAAAAAAACAAGCAAGTTACGTGACAAATGCACATATAAGTGGAAGATTTTCCATATTTTTTGGGTATAAGATTTTGTAGTTGAGCCCTCTGCTTAGAGTGAAGAGCATAAGCAAATAGAGAAAAAAAAAAAAAAAATGAGTGGAATTGGTGTTGGTGGTTCTCAGTCTCAGAGCCTTCACAATGTCTTCGTCTATGGCAGCCTCATGGCCGACGACGTCGTTCGTGTTCTCTTGAACCGTGTTCCTCTTTCATCCTTCGCCACCCTCAACGCCTTGTCCGTCTCTCTCTCTCTCTCTCTCTGTTGACTTTAATGCGTGTTTGTACTTCTCATATCATTAATTTGATTACAAACTAGTTATATCTCTGTCGTTTTCCGTTCTTATCCGATTCTGATTCCACTTTTCAAAGTTTCTTTCATATATGTTTTTTGGGTGGGGGGTTCTGAATTGATTTGCATGCAATCCAATGATAATAATACGTCTACCTCTTAGTACGTTTATTTTCCCCCCCTTTTTTTTTCTTTTGTTTTATTGTTTTGTTACGTTTCTTGGTGATTGGGAACTAATTGATATGTTTTTTCTTCTTACTAATATTCTTGTGTTTGTTATTAAGTTTTGTCAAATTGCATGCTTAATTAATTACTTTGATTGATGAAATGGGAAATTTCATTTGCAGTCATAGATACAGCATCAAAGGACGTGTTTATCCGGCCATATTACCGGTGGAGAATAAGAAAGTCGATGGAAGGGTCTGTGATTTTGATCTCATCCTCTTTTATTCTAATTGCCTGCCCACAAAAATAAGTTGGGCCTAATTTTGTATGGATCAAATTGGCTCTATGATTCATGAAATTTGTATAATTATCGATTTCTGTAGTTATAACAAGAAATGTTTTTGTGTAAAGAACCATCACTTACTGGGGCAGAAGTTGCAATATACTTTTACTGTTAGCGTAGTCTCTTGTAAGAGCTTAGGAGTTCTGAAGTAAAAAGATTATTTTAATCTTGGGAATCATTTTTCACATTCTTGCAAATGTAAAATTTAGTGGTGATGCCTATGTTTGAGCACTTGGCAGGTGATGAAACTTATGTTTTATATATATATATATGTATGTATGTATGTATGTATGTATGGTGGTAGAATATTTATCTAAGAAATGAGCTACGGGTATGCAAACCGTACTGAATTTTCTTTTCCCTTGAGAATGTATAGAGTAGACATCTTTTCAATGAGAGAGAGACAACGGTGATAAGTCACCATATTGTTTTTCCTGAAAGAATTGTAAATTTGATCTTCTCAAGAAATGAGTTCCCTGCAGGTTTTGATGGGTATCACAAACCCTGAATTATATATCCTAGATACGTTTGAAGATGTCGAGTATGAAAGGCGCACCGTTGAAGTTTCGCTGAGGGTAAGTGTTGTTGAAATAGCCCTTTCATTATTGTAGCTGTTTTTACAGACCAATAATGTCATCAGAAGAATAAGGAGAAAACAACATGGAGACTGATTGATCTGAATTCATCCTTCATTTCTCTTGATTGATGGAGGACTTTGTTTTTCTCATCGTTGACATTAGGATGCTTGACTATTAATTGGGTTTATCGAATGGAAATGAAAATGATTTTTATGAGATTAATCCAAACAAGAAAGTATAATGCATGTGCCTTGTAATGAGCGGGAGATAAATTGTCTTAAAACTAGAATGGGGTAATATCTTCCTGTTTGGTCTTTGACAAATTTTGTAAACAAATGTTTGTTTTTTTTGTCAAATTTACTACATTTCAATAAAAAAGATAAAAAAAATAGATAGATAAAGGAGAATGACAACTATTTTGCAGGATGGATCCGAGAATATACTAGCTCACGCTTACGTTTGGAGCAACAAAGATGATCCCAATTTATACGGAGAATGGAATTTTGAGGTAGATTTTCCCTCGCTTTCTTTGTTTGGTTTCTGGTAATTTCTATCTCCGATCCTGGAATTTTTCCATGGCTGATAAATTTTACCATTCTGTAAGTACTCTTTCCCCCTAAACAAGGCTGTAGGGTAGATAATCTTTAGTACTACTTGCAACTCCTTGTCTAATAATTTTTCCTTAATATATCAGGTAATTATTATTTTCTTTCGTTTACTGATTTTTGCTTCTGTCCCTGACAAACTACTAGGAATGGAAACGGCTCCACATGAATGATTTTGTGAAGATGACAACGGAATTTATGGAAGAGCTGGAGCTGCCGGAGTCGAGGACAAGAGTAGCCACCTATGAATCCTTCTTTCAGCAGGATGGTGACAACCATACTGCGTCATAAGTTTATTTGATTGAGTATGCATTATTATGGTCCCTCTACGGTCTAGACACTTATTATTTTAGTATTTGTGATTGGTCAATTCCAATTGTGAGACGTTGATGCCCTTCAATAATTTTAATTATAATAAGAATAAATTCTAGCATGACAGAGAGTTACATTACTAATAGCAGCACGGATTCTCTGTTACTATTGATGAGGTACCCAACCAAGTCTACTTGTTCTGTGTCTTTCATAAATGAAAAGAATATTCATTTTTCTTGTTTCTATGGAAAAGACACGATTAAAAAAAAAACACTCTTCACAGTTTTTAAAAATGAAACAAAAAAAAAAAATTATTGCTCTGATTATTTTTTTTACTCGAATTTCACCTTACATTCTATCTTTAAACTTCATCTTAAATTGCAAAAGTGCTAGTCAGTTTTAAACTTGCAAGGGATTGGTTGATTTTGCTCATAATATTAATGCAGGCAACTAGTGATTTCAAAACTTGAAGAAAAATTGCAAGGATAACACTCTATTGTACAAGAATGTAGACGACAAGTCGTTTTATTAATCGATGCAACTTATTGTTATTCTTTAAACATACCATACGCTCTTGCCCCATCCGGGGAAGAGTACTGAGAGGTCCCCTAACCATATTGCATAAATACTAGTTCATTTAATTAATTAATTATCAAATCTCAGTAAATTTTGCTTGGGAGAGCTGCGACGGCGTAGTTTTAGATACCCGAACTTCCCAGCACCTGGTGATGAACCCTCAAAAATAAATGGCAAATAGCCCGTAGCGGCTTTGTATCTCTGCTGAACCTGAACGATCACAGAACATAGTCTACTCTTAGAACAATAAAAAATAAAAATAAAAAAAATAAAATCTCTTTTACACTTTCCGGGGGTGGTTAGAAACCATGTCGTAATTTGCATAATAGTGATTTAGAAAGGTCGGCCTACCCCACCCACCAAAAAATATCGAAAAGAACAGAAGAAAGATTCTAATATGTGGCGAGTATGATGAGATAAAGAGGTAAAGAATAAATAAACTTGAATAAAATTACCTCAAGAATTTGTTGGCTGGCCTGCAAGGAATTCCTGCCAATTACACAAACTGTTCCACCTGAACCTCCACCTGTAATCTTGGCTCCAAATAATGTCCCATCATTAGATTTCAGTTTACTGTGTTGAATTTCCTGTATCAATTGTACAAGCCTATCCGTTCCGTCGGAGCCAAGTCCACAAGCACTGTAGCTATAGTGGCACTGCCAAAAAAAAAAAAAAAACCTTCCAGTTTTCCTTAAACCAGAAAACAGAAGAAAAAATAAAAGATTATCTAGCAGCAAGATGTGTATTGTTTTACTTTTGAGAGGAAGAAAAAGGGAAACCAGCTGGATGTTTGTGTTTCTCACTTAATGTCTACAGCTAAAATGAGGTCATGCACAAGCTAAAAACGAGAAGCAAATAGCAAGTTTCATATTAAAAAAAAGTGGAAAAAGAATGCAAATTTTAACCGCTCCCAAAAAAAAGGAAAAAGAAAAAAACCCTCAATCCCAAAAGGACCTAGCAACCAAGTCGCAGTGCCAATAAGAACCCACTTAAGCCCGGCAGTGTTGGTCAAATGAGTTAAAGCCGATTTAAGTTCGTTTAACCTGCACTCTTATTGACTTCTCAAGTGAAGACCTTTCTATTGCTTGGGACCCAATTAAATCACCAACTAATCAAACATAAGAGGAAAGTCAAATTTCTTAGAGGAAATAAAGCTATCACAGAACTTTCCCTAGCCTGCAAGTAATTGTTGCGTATGTGCAAAAGTCAAATGCTGCTTATCAGTTGATTGCGTGTCAACTGTAGCAGCAGAATAAGAAACAGTTTTACCACGTGAGATCAGAAGTAAATATCAAACACTTTGACCAAAGTTTGAACATATTCTGAATATACCATATCTGATATCTAGCAGAAAGTTGGATGCGATATGCTGACTCTTTTTGTCTATGACATACAGACGGGTAAGATACGTGCACCCTAATTAGTTATAATCCAAAATCATATATTAATTGTGGTTTAATTAACACATATACTCAACTACCTAAGAGTACAGAACAGCTTTTACGTGCAGGATGCTTCCCGCAAATTAACTGCTTATAGACTTCCGTGGTATTACTTTCAAGATGCCTACGCAATATGTAAATAGAACTAGAGTTGCCTAACTTCAACAATCAAAACAATTTCCACGTACCTGATACAATAATTCTCCAAGAGCTGAAAGTTGCTCATACGACGTTGCTGATGTTAGCAATGCTTTAAAGGCCTACAATAAAGCAAATTGGGAGAGAGACATGCAAAATTAGCTAACATCTATAGAAGTTCATGATAATGAAAAGAGTCGACAAATGAACCAAAAAAAAGAAAAAGAAAAAAAAAAAACAACGCTTGGGCATGTAGTGTAGCAAGATTGCTCGAATAGAGTATATACATGACATCTTTTTTTCTTGAAATAGATATGACCTATATAAAACGTAAATAGTTTCGTTAACATCAACATATAAGACTAGTCATGCCACATATATTATCTTGAGCTAAGGTGATGCCGCTCAAGTGTTTGGAAACCTTATAGCATAAACAACTCGGTCCAGATTAAGTGGTTCTTCAGTTAAAACTATCCTGTATCATTTTAAGATACAATACTCTCATAACCTATACGGCTATATTCTTATTTCATAAACTAGTTTATTCCGAGATGCAAAGTAG
>CAMOHE010049231.1:41539-69796 GCA_946598075.1 Artocarpus hirsutus
CGTGTTATTTATTTCTGCTTTATTTTTCCTTCACGTAATTCTAATCACGCTTGCATATCCGAGTGGACAGGTCCATCTAACGGTGATTTGAGGGCCCAAAATTCCTAATTGTTTGATTCGAAAGTATCTGTAGGAAAATCCTTCCACAGTGATGCCGCTCAAGTGTTTGGAAACCTTATAGCATAAACAACTCGGTCCAGATTAAGTGGTTCTTCAGTTAAAACTATCCTGTATCATTTTAAGATACAATACTCTCATAACCTATACGGC
This sequence comes from Artocarpus hirsutus, assembly GCA_946598075.1. Taxonomy (NCBI): domain Eukaryota; kingdom Viridiplantae; phylum Streptophyta; class Magnoliopsida; order Rosales; family Moraceae; genus Artocarpus; species Artocarpus hirsutus. The sequence continues at coordinate 41,810 of CAMOHE010049231.1, forward strand.
TATATTCTTATTTCATAAACTAGTTTATTCCGAGATGCAAAGTAGAAAAGTAAGGAAACATAAATACATGAATCATACGACTTGGAAGGATATCACGATCAAAGGGCATTAACATATCAATGAACCCTATCATGCGCCTGGATTGTGAAGTAAAAAACACTGAAAGGAGCTTAAGTTGGGGACATACCAATTTGAATCGTATTAGCACACTTTTTGACCAATCACACACACACACACACACACCCACACCCATATATATGTGCACACATTGAAGTAAACAAAATTATACACATGAATGGTCAATCATTGATTTCTGCATACTAATTAAATTTGAGAATGAATTCTAACCTTGACCCGGAAATTTTCATATATAGGATGTCTAGCAGGTGCTCTCAATACATAATTACGCTTGGGATCAATTACTGTGACTGGATCATTGTGGTCATCATATTTCTCCTTGAATGTCTCACCAAGAATGGATTCTGGCAGCATCTTAGCATAAACAGCCTCATATCTGTACGCCAAAAGAAAAAAGGAACAAAGAGATATATTAATTTTGAAATCTGAGAATCAAATTAATCACACCAAAAGTACATCATAGGACAAATAGGATGCTCACAAGTTACAAAAAATGGCACCCTAACGTGAAAAAAATTGAGGGAAAAAATCTCTTGCAAATGAGCTTACCTGTGGGGTGACAAGTTGCATAAGTAATCTAATGATGCTTCAGCTTTCAGTAGTTCAATACCATCATCCTCTAACTCATCAATGTTAAACCCATTTGCATCTGGCAATGATCGAGACAAGATAGAAGATGCTATTGACTTGATCATCTTTCGACCCATGAAGGCACCTATTCTGACGGATCCATAGTCCGCACCTCCAACACTGCCCAGGAAAAAAAAAAAAAGGACTTATTAACATCCATTTATCCCGTTGTTTTCTTGAGACCTACATAGGATCTCAAGCTAGCAAACCCATCCATTGGAAAAAAACAAACCACAGATGTTGCTCCAACATAGGGGGGAAAAATGATTGGCTAACGTAAGTTGAAGACATAAAATAATACTACTTTTCCCTTCTACCTGTGTCTTATCCCTGAATCAATTCCCCAAAATCTTATGTGGCCAGGAATTTCTACAAGCCCAATCACCTCAGCAGGCTGCAAAGCAGGTAAAATAACACACAAAATAGGAACGTTATCTCTTGACCTCGACAACAGAGTATGAAGCTTCTTTTGATGCAAGTCTACCTGGCAAACCATCGCAAGAAGTTTGTTGGCTTCACCACAAGCTGAAGTCATCTGGTCCATGACCCCACAGGGAGCTCCAACAATATGATTCTCCACCTAATAACCAATTTGGGATAATATTTTACAAATCTCAGCAGGGACGTCAAATAAAATGTCAAGACCTTGAGAAAGATTATTAGTCAGAATGTTTTAAACGTCAAACCTTTTGGCAAAGCAAAGCAAGATCTCTTGGATTAATGGTTAATCCTGCAAGGTACAAAAGAAGGTTTCAGTCATTTGTTCATGCAACAGAGGTGATGCAAGCCAATGAGTAGGCAATAGCAAAATGCCATAAAACTAGCTGCAGCGTAACACCAACAATAGATATATCATGTTCATGCAACAAATTGTTTAGTTAGCAAGTTAAGGAACTAGTGCTCCTGATTTTAAAGTGTAGCAACAAAAATGAGGCTTTCTCTATAGTTTAGGGATCAAAACATAGGTTTTCCCATGGTTTAGAGTAAAAAAGTATGTCTCACTGTTTAAACAGAATATGTCCATGAATACATTTAATTTTCAAACAAAAGTTGGTTTTGCCTTCATCCACATATAATATCTGGCAGCCACTGGTATCAGTTTTTTTTCTCGTCAGGTATCGTAGAGTAAAATTTAATTTTACTTAAAAAACTGATTTTGAATTGACGTAGAAACCATTAAAGACTGGTATTTATTTTTCTATGAAATGGTTATAACCTCTAAGAATAACTTGAATGTGGCTAAAAACTAACAAGTAATTTGAATATAGACAAACTCTTGAATTGGAAATAGAGCAATAAGCTTACCATGAGCGGCAGCTATTGCAGACACGGTAGCAACCTCCACAGAAGCAGAGGATGATACACCTTTACCTTCTGGGACTGTAGACGAAACCTGCATGTAATATTTAGACATTAAATGGCATAAAAATGAACTCCTCAACTGTTGAAATGATCAGCGGCATAAAAAAGTTGTTACTTAAAAACAGTGACCTTCTAAGAAACAGAACTTTTATCAGCAAACCAGTTAGAAAAAATTGATATCTCGTTTAACTATACTTTGTCACCATATGCATAAATATGAGCACAACTGTGTAGGGCCAGTGGTGCACCTTAGTCTCTTGCCACACTAATTCTCACATGAAAAATGTGATAGAAAATCTTTGGGGTTCCCCAAAGTGTGGATCTCGTGTTCATATTCATGACATACATTTCATGCACCTCTAAATAGAAGCGTGACTGATCCACCTATACCATGATTTGTCCACCTTAAGGAGGAATATCAATTTTGTCATATAAGACAACAAAGTAGTTGTAGACAACGTTATTATTTCTCATTACATATAAAACTACTAGCAGGAAACATAAAGTAAAAAAGGCATCTGCAATTACCAACATCAAACGTTACTCAGGACATAATGCACAGATCTACATAATTGTAAAAGGTACGGGAAACTTACCAGAATGCTTATACTGTCCTCAAATTGAACACCTAATTCTGTCATCAAAACCAGAATTGCACCAGCAACGTATGCTGCCCACCTAACAACAAACAAAACCTTGTAGGATATTAAGGCGTAAAGATCCAGCTATGCACAATAAAAAAAGAAAACTGACACACTTTTGGGACGGATCTTGAGCAAAGTATTTCTTTGCCTTGCCATATGATATTGGTTTCTCTCCATCCATAAAATCAGATAGATCCATGTCAAAGGTTGGTCCACGATTGCTCAACTCTGAACCATATGATACCTGAAGTAACAACATAACGCTAAGATATGAAACAAAAAGAAATATAAAATAACAAGATTGTATCAACTAGTCCAAATTCTACTCAAAATGAGAAAGTTTTTGTTTCTTCATCATTCCAAAGAAGAAAAAATTTATGTCCTTCCTTTTATTGGAGAAACTTGAACCAAAAAAAAAAGTAAACTCTGATACTCGTACTTACAATTTGCAGGACGGGTGTTGATCCTTGTCCCTTGGCTTGCTGCCGGGCCTGTGCATGCTTCCAAAGTCTATGTTTACTTGGATGGTTCCTCTGGATAGCGACATGACAGGCTTCTCTAATTGGCATCTGTCAAAAAGAGAACAAGTATAGAATCAGCAAAGGCAGGGACTATAATACTGCTGAAAACAGAGCTGAAGACAATCCAAGATCATTCTAATTAAACATAACAATACAGAGCCCTAGACAATCCAAGATCATTCTAACTAAACAAATCAATTTCAGGGAATTAAATTTGTGGCACCTGCAACACAAGGCTTCCTGAATAGTCAGCAATCCCTCCCATTACATCTAAACGTCCAGGTGCTCTTGTCACAAAAATTTCTTCCTGTATTCCAAGATGTGTTCATGAAAGAAAATCAGAGCAAAACAACTTAAGATATCTTATAGACACGAAAAAATCCAAATATCTTTGCACATGCATGCATATGTCCAGGAATGTCCACACACACAAGCGCACAAAAACATGTTCAAACAGTACAATACATGATTTTATATCAGTCATGCGTTTAAATTAATCTAATTTTCCAAAAATTTAGCATCACTGAGTTATCAACTCATCAGATATGCCTTAATATAGAAATGAAAATCCTTCGCTCTATTTTTATTGTAAAATTCTGTAAAGAATGCATGGAAAAATCATTGTGCATTTTCAGAAAGCATTTTCTCTCAAGTGCAAAGAGTAAAAAGAAAAGGTCCTTGAGTTTCAGCTAGAGTTGTTAGACCTCCCAATTAAATAATCCAGCAGCAGCCTTGCGCTCCCGCAATTGGTGCTTCTCAGTGCTTTTCCCCGAGTCATGGTCAGCATCTAGTCCTGCTAAGCTCTTCAAAAACTTTAATGTATCTGGAAGACCATGAGTATCCCCATGAAGAATCTCAAAGTCTGCTGTGCAACTGGAAAGAGAAGAAGAATCATGGCAAGAAAAGCATGCAATTAGCACTCTTATCAGAATCAAACTGCCGTAAGAAAGGGGAAAAAAACTCACGAGTCTATTATGGAACTTCTCTCACTCATCTGGAAAGTGGGTGATCCACTACTAAGACCAAGTTCACTTTCCGCATTTGCATACCAGTCTGGAATTAAAATATCTCGTCCAGGGACCCTTTGTAGTTGATACCCAAGAATAATGGCATCACGCAACCTTCTAGCACCGCTAAGCTGCATTGCAATAAAGTGAAAGTTAAATTCGGTTGTGAATCCTCTTGCAGCATTGGCATGTATGAAGTCTGTTTTTATAAGCTGCTTTTCATGGAAGCTGTGAGCTTTGTTCACCCTTCTATATATATTTTTTCCCTCATTTTTCATTTTTTGTGCTTACTTTTCACAGAAGGATCCGGCTTATTTGGTGCAGCGTATAACCATCAAGCCTTCAGATATTTTTCTCTTGGGGTTTTAGGTATTTTCAATTTCTGCCAATAGTTGTATTAAAGGAATTGCATGTAATCAGCACTTATTGATACATATGAAGCAGATGAATGTTCCAAAGGATTTTCTCCACTCAATATGCACCATGAAGATATTAACAAAAACCATGGTTTACCTTATCTGATGCATAATTTTTCCCAAAAGCTGTCTCCTGCAGTATTTGAGCTGCCACCTGTAATTTAAGATTTTATAACACCAGTATAGCAACTATGCATGAATCAACTTACAAAGCTACCAAGGGAGAAAAAATATATATATTTCTGGAAAGATTAACAAAATTTCAAATTATTAGTCGTTAAAAATTAGAAATAAACACAGTAGCTGCATGAACAAACTTTACACGTTGTTGATGACATTATAGATAATTTTTTTGTTTAATCCTGAAGAAAGTTCAGGCATAAATTTAGGCCACTGACTGTCACAAAATCCTAATCTGTTAGGGGAAAAAAATGTATATCAAGCTTAACACGACCTTGCATGTCCCGCCCTGGCCAAAACCAAGTATCTGCTGCACGCCTTTTTACGAATTACAGGAAACCAAACCTCTTAACATTCTTATCCATTTGGAATGAAACCATTTGAGCAGTCTGAGTCTAATATACATGCGAACACACATCCGAATGGTTCATTACCCAAAAGCAGACTCTCAGTCTCACAAAGTTTACGAATTTTCTGCATTTGGGCTATAGCATCGTTAATTGTGTATTTGAATTTCTCATTAGGCTATAATCTTTTACTAGAATTTACTATAGAATGAGCTATGTTAAATCCCAATAATTTCCTCAAATTCCTTCCTCTCAAACATAATTCAATGTCAAATCATGAAGAAGGTTACTTTATATGACTAGTTAATGACCTAAAACAATTTAATCCGGCATATCTTTTCCAAAACATTTATGATTCTTACCATGAAAATACTAACTCGAAAAACTGAATTAGACATAAAACTCCAGAAAAGAAGAGGGTACCTCACCGCCATTGATGCCACCTTCGTAGCATGGTCTTAAAGTAAGTGCACGTTCAAGATAAGGTTTCCAATGGCCAGTAAGTAAATCTCTCCTAATCATTTCAACGCCAGCTTGATAAAACTGTCCAAATGATTACTATAAATCAGACTCTCATTTTTAAGTAAAAATCAAAGAAAGTGAGACCCAAACAGAAGAAACATCTTTATCATAGAAAGAGATTGAGACGAAGATGATGGGGATGGCAAAAAATAACATACCTCAAGCATATTTCTCAAGAAAGGTTCTTCATTGAAATAGTCTCTGCGCACAAACACAAAAGGTAGCTTGAATGCTAGCGACTCACTCACAGTGCCATATCCAATTTTTCCTAAAAGGGATACGTTTAATTATAATGAGGATTTACTAAATTGATCTTGATCCAGCTCACTCGTACAAGTTTCATGCCTACCAAGCATACAGTCAGATGCTGCTATAAGGTCAGGTGTATATGCATCTTTTGCAAGCTTTATGAAATTTGGTGGAAGTTCCTGGGTGTCAGAAGCACCGCAAACCTGATTCAAGAAAGCAATAAGTACGAAAGTGCTAAACATATGGGTGCACGCTTTGTCTAGAAAAATGTAAAGTAAATGCTGCAAAAGATACCAGGCACAGCCAACCAGAAGGTAAAAACTCCTCCTTCAGTTTCCAGCCTGCTGGCTGCATCAATAGATGAAGAAATATATAAATACCATAAGGATAAATTGAAGCAAGAATAGTAAATAGCATGAGAGCTTATTTGATATGAGATTTTCAGGAAAACAATGAAAACTTATTTCCTAAATAAGCTAATGATTCATTATCAAGAATTTTTTTGAAGGAAGTAAAATTTGCTATCCAAGCATCCATCCAAGAACATTTCTATATATGTCCTTCAACCTTTTGAAACCTAACCTGATCTCTTTATTAATGAAGGGCTCATAAAGTTCAAAGGTCATGCGCCACATGATGATGAAAACTAAAGAGACAAGGATATGAGAAGATTATGCTTACCTGCCCGCCAAAGTTCAGAATAACTAGTTTCACATCCTCCCCAATGCCAAGTTCCTTCCTCACCTGTTAGAAGAAGAATTCTTAAAATTGCATCATGAATTGAATTAAGCAATAGAAGGGCTTTGCTTAAGTTTGTGAGCCTCAAACCTCTTTACGGGATTTGTGCAGTCTTCTTACAACAAGTGGTACATCAATAACATCGCGAAAAGCAGGCACTGCGACGAAGTATTTATTTAAGGAGAAACTAGTTAAAACTGTGTGCAACAGACATGTAACAAATAAGAAGAGAAGTTGCTGTTTCCAAGACGCAACATTAAACATACTTGGGCAGTATCCTGGCAGGCGAATCAAGAACTCGCAGTGAGAATAATCTTCTGCTATCTTCATCAAGTATCAAGAAATAGAACAGGTTTAGCATTGTTGAACAACATAAAGCATAAAAAGGAAACACTCGAGAACACAAACGAGTGCAGCTAACATAGAGAGGATAATCACCAACGCCAAGTGAGATGAGCAACACTACTAGAAGACAATGTCCTAGATACAGAAAAAAATATTACCTGCCAAACAATTGACCGATGATGATATCCAGCAGCCATGACGTACTCTGCATAGATGAAGTCCCAACTGCAAACCGAAAAAGAATACAAACAAACAATGTCTTCAGAAAATAAAAAAAAAAAATGATTTCTACTTAATTTGCCTAAACCATAACTTGAAACATTCATTTTTTTAAGGTTCATTTCTATTCAAGATAAAGAAATGCTGAAGGCCAAATTTTGCAGTTAATCAATACTAAAGTAAAACAATGCACTGGCTTGATTAATCAGTCACACCCCACAACGCCGGGGTTGGGGGGGGGGGCGCGGGGGAGGGGAGATTGTTTGCAGTGGGGGTTGGGGGAAGGGGAAAAAAAAAAAAAAAAAACTCTTAACTAAATCTATCATGTCGACACATCCTAGAATCAGACAAAAGTGGAAGCTTCCATTTGCCAACGGAACAACAAACTAGTTGTTTAGGAGGAAAAATAGAAAGAAACGAAAAAAAAAATGATAAGGCACCTGAAGTTGGTGACACAAACAGAACGAATTCCAGCGTCAGCAGCTGCACGGCACGCAACTGGAACAACGTCGGAGACCTATATATATATATACATTTGTTAATATCAGTACAATCATACTTTTAACCAACGGCCTTCATTTAACATGAAAGCTATTTTAGAATGGAAACTCATATTCAAGGTCTTCCTGTTTGGCCTTGGGCATACTAAAACATTAACAACACGCTTTTTGTTCGATCTTATATTCCTTTGTATGCAAATTTGGCTATTCAAATGAGAGTAAAAAAAAAATGTAAGTAAATACCACTAGGTCTGCTTTTATAGAATTCAGCCACTCCACTTCTGTTGCTAAAATGGAAGCCCGAGGTTCTACAGCCGTCTCTGAATACTAGACACACCCAAATGTAAAACAAACTGTGAATCAAAAATATACTTAGCTCCGTAAACAGATTCACACCATTCACGAACATATCATATATCTGCGCATAAAGCAACATTCTTTTTCCACAAATTCAAACCAAAATCTTAAAAAAAATGAAGATTTTTTCTTTTTCCCTCTTTTTTTTTCACAAACCTTCTCCAAGGAAGCAAGGCGATCCACAGTTAATGCGTCTACCTGAACAGCTCCGCAGTCTAACAGCACCTAAAAATCACACAATTCCATCAATAACTATATCGGAAATAATTCACCCTCCTCAGTTTTTGCAGACGAACTTCGAGCATCAAGAGTTTGACCTTGCGAATGAAAAGTCTAGGCGATTGTATCTCGGAAGTGAAGACGAAGTCAGGAGCGCCGGTGACGACGTGAACGTCATGGCCGGCCAGGATCAGGTGCCGAACCACCTGGATCACCACCATTACAATTTCAAAATAAAAAAAGGGAAAAAAAAAAACCACAAATTCTCTGGTTCTGATTCCGAAATCTTCCCCGTAACAAATCGAAAAAAGTAGAAGAACAACAGCAAGAACAATCGAAGTTCACCTCAACGACGCGAGTGGCGTGGCCAAAGCCATGGCCGGTGACGTAGTAAGCGAAGACCAAGTGGTTCCTCGACGCCGAAACTCCGTCGCTCTCCTCTTCAATCCTCATTTCTCCTCCTTTTTCGCTTCTCAGCTTTCCTCAGACTATGAACTCTTCACCAACGTGATCGGGAAAATCTGTGCCCTAGAGATCAACAAGAAGAAGAAGTAGAAGGAAAAAAGGAGAAAAATGGAGAAGAGCAAAAGAATCAGAAATGAATATCCTCCGACGAAGAAAACGACGATTATATATAGATTGTCGTATCGTATCCAGGAGAAGATAAAGACGGGTGCGATATAATTTTGTCTTTTTCTGGAACTGAAACGGAAAATATCACGTGCGCATGGGCGGTTATCTCTGTTTCTATTAATCTACTATTTTTTTTAAATTAAGCACAATTTATAAATTAATCTAAAATTAATCTTATCAAATAAACCAAGAGTTACGGAACAGTGGACGACGCCGTTGAAGCGGCGTCAATGCCACGTCAGAAAAACCTTAAAGTCAGCTAACATTAGAGAATCCCTTATCTTTTTGGTTGGCCTTTTTCCAAAAGATCAGGAAAGAGAAAGGAGAAGATTTCTCCAACGGCACGATTTGGTCATTATTTGCCCCCTCCCTTGCAACAACTATTTTCTGGCGGACTGAAAATTGCAAATTTTTTTTTCGAAATAAAAAATTGCAAATTTCTTTATCTAGTTTGGGCTCCAAATTGGCTTTAATCTGCTAAGTGGAGAACTCTCATTGGTTACATCTCATGTCACTACCCTTGTTTGGCATAGTGGTGGGATCCCACCACAAACTCAGTTATCAACAATATAAAGCTGTCATATAACAATAAAAAAAATTACTACAGTATAAAACTCTCACATATTACAGTAAAAATAGTTCTAACCAACAGTTCCTATTCAATTGGTCCTAGTCCCAAAAGAGTGGAAAAAAAAAAACAAAACAAAAAAAGGTCCATAATTTTTTTTCACGTGAAAACCAGTTAGAACAACTAATAAAAGAGCTTCACCTGAATTTCCTTTCTTGGGAAAGAAAAGATCTCAAGAATACTCAGTTTTGTCATACTTGTCATACAAAATAACGACTGATTCTTTCGGGTGCAAGAGTGATAATAGAATCACTCACCCTTTTTATTGGAAAAAAAAAATCACTTTGAGTGGTGAATAAGATGTTTTAGACTACATAAATCAGAAAAGGAACGGTTATTCCTCATAAAGAAGAAAAAGAAATTTATAATAAAAGGCCAACTTTGTTAAGCAAATTAAAAAAAATGATCAGTTGTGAATTAATTGCAGTTAATGGCCTTTTCTTTTTTTTTTTCCACATTACCAGTAGGGCAAAACTGCACCTTGGGTGCCAATGGAAGAAGCACCATTATGATGCCGCTGCTAGTGCCTTTGTGAGCTCCATATTCTCTCTTCTTCTTCCGCAACTTCTCTTCGTTGATTTCGCTCTACACATTCTCTCCTCTATCTTCCCTTCGAGCTTGGGCGATGACCTAGGGTTATAGCTCTAAGAATGAGCTTCAAGGCTTGTCGTTGATGCATCGAAGTTGAGAAAGATAAAGTTTTTTCAACTTAACCTGGATGAAAGATGGGACTTTCAGTTTCCAAGTCGACCTAAAGATAACCCACAAGAGGGAAAGCCCTTGAATTGGCTAGAATTCTCAAATATTTAAGTTTAACCATCATAATTAGCTATTGTGGCTATTTATAGACCTTTAACATAATAATAACAAATACTCAATAAAACAAGAGACATACTTGACAAATAATGATGCTAAGACAAAACAAAAATACATACATATATATATATATATATATATAAAACATCAACTAACATTGCTAAACTTTTCAACATCAGGTTACCGTGTCCATGAAAAAAACTTGTTCTCAAATTTGACAAAAACACGTAGAAATGAACTTTTAGTTAAAAAAACACAACTGATGAAAATTGTGGAATGAAAAAAGCTCTGAAGAAAAGACCTTCATTTAGACTCTTGGGAGAAATTGACCTCAAAAGAATAGCTCTTTTGAATCACATCCCACCAACAAGGGCACCAAATCAATGGACCAACTCAATGCCAAGAATTCCAAGCTACTTGCTATTGACACAGGTCTTGAAATCCTCAAATTCAATGACTAATGTACCTACAAATTGGCCAGCGAAATTCGGTTGCTTAGCTTCCAAAATCTTCACAAATAATTCTCTCAATTTTCAGATTTCTAATTTGTTCTTTAATTGTTTCAATTTCTGCATCAACTTAATTTGTTGGTCCACTATGAGCTTCAACAGCTATTTCAAGCTCAATTTGGTCATCCAATTTTTTAGTTTGACCATATCAAAATTCTCCACGACTCCTCTTGATCACTATTCTCACATATAGTAAATTCATTATCCAATGTATTGCAAATAGTATTTCTATTTTCTTCATAATTAAAGCATTTGGAAAACAAATTTCATATTATCGATAAGAATTATGGGCCTACCTTTAGGTATAGTAAGTGCAGAGTTCTGATTGAAAATCTGAACTAATTTGCTGGTTGGGATTTGATTTTGACTATTTGGCAGGCTAGGCTTAAGAATCAAACTTGGGTTAGTTTTCAACTCTTGGCCAATTCCCTTGTAGTATTTGAGTAGGACCCAACTTCTCTTGGGATAGTTCAGTCAACTCTACATCACATGAGAATGAAGCGAGTGCTGTAGGAAGTGTGGAAAAGGGGTGTTTGTGACCTAGGGAAGGAGGCGACTTCGAACAAAAGAGATATTTTACCGACTTAATATGAACAGAAAATGAGATTTATAATTCTCGAAATCACTTAAAATTAATCCACAGGAGGGAACCAAAATGAAGACAAAACATAACTCTAGTAATCAATAAGTCAATATTCAAAGTCTAATCATTACATTAGTTTATATGACTTACTATAGTCATTTAACAAAACGGTAAAAATGCTCAATAAAACAAATAATGTATTAGACCAAATCGATAAACAAATAACAAAATATATATATATATATATATATATATATATAAGCTACTATATCTGAATTCTTCCACATTAGTTAAAGTTGTTAAGGCATTAGAGATTATAGAGGAAGCAGGTCTAGGAAAGAGGCGGCAACGAGAGCATTGGGAGGTAAGGTTAGGGTCAGTCAATTTTCGGGACTTGCAAATTTGGTGATGATTTTTAATTTTAGATGCAAGGCTTTTTCTCTTGGTGTTTAATTTGTACTCATTAATAAAATACAATGTTGAGGGTGAGCTCGGCACCACCGCCGAGGAGCCAAACTCCAGGTGGTCGGCCTAATAGCTCAGCAGAAGGTCTATGACGCTCACAACTGACCCTGATTATGCTCGGTGCATTATCCGAGGTGCTCTTCAGGGCCCCTCCGAGCAGCACCTTCCTAGGGTGCCTCCTCAGACTCAACATCAGCTCGGGTCAGACCATCGTCTTCCTTAAGTAGGTTGCTAATCGCTATCACTGGCCTACAAAGTGGCAAATAACTCACCGTCGGATGCGAGCTCATCCACTAGCGGAGAGATACGACACTTGCCACTTGCCGTCTGACACGCCATGATGTGACACTCGGGTGGTGGACGAAACCCACCTAACACCCGGTCCAAGTGGTAAGCTATAAATAGGATGCATTTATTGCATTCAAGCAAGCAAGCTCCTTTCCAACGAAATAGTTCCCGACCTTTGTCGAGCACCCCCTACCTTGAGCATCGGAGAGCCCTTGTCTTGTTTACTAACTAACCCGCCTCCGAGGAGTCCCTCCTCTTGTTGCAGGCTGACCAATCCAGGCAGAGTCGAGCGGGGAATAGCTGAACACCATGCGCAGCCGCACATAGTGTTGGTATGACGCCGGATCACGGTAAGTATCAACATACACTATTCATTAAATTTTACGTAAATATTTTTAAATTTATTATTTGGTAAGCACTTTATTTACCTTACCGATTTATTTAGTTATGGGCTGTTTGGCAATTGTGGTTCCCACCACAATCTCAGTTATAAATAGTAAAAAGTTCTCACATGCTACAGTAACAATAAAAAAAAAATGCTATAGTAAAAAGTTCTCACATGCTACGGTAAAAGTGGTTCCCACCACTCTTCCAAACACCCATTTAGTAAATCAGTTAACTTAATATTTACCTACTAAATACATTAATAACTTTCTGTATACCAATTTATCACTTAGTAAATAAACTTGGTCATGAAGCAATGCGACGACGAGGATTCTTCGCCACAATTTCCAAGTGGTGCCTGATGACGGGGATTTGTTATGATTTCCTCATTTGCAAATGCATAAGATGACAACGATTTGTTGTCATCGCCATTTTACTTAATATTTACTACTTCATTATTTAAAAGAAAAACCAATTTTTTAAATTAATAAATACTTTATCTATCTAATATTTATTCATTTATTTACTCAGCAAACATTACCAATTTTATACTTAGTAACTAATGTATTTAGCTAATATTTAACAATTCTTTGCCTAATATTTTTTTTTAGGAAATGAATATTAGGTGTTTTTTACTTTAAAAAACTCCAAATTGAAAATCCTAAGTCTAAATTCCCAAAGTTAAGAAAAGAACATCAACTTGGAAACCTTAATAAAGTTGTCACTAGAGGTGAACATTGAGTAAGTTGGATGGATTTTAGAAAGTTTTCAACCCATCAAATCAAAGTTTAGACGAGTTAATTTTAAATATAATCTACCAAATGAAGCCAAACTTTGAAAGCAACCCACCAAATTAAAGTTTGGGTGAATTGGGTAGGTTGATCGGATTGAGCATTATAAAGAAGAAAAAATTCAAACTAATAATTTTCCAAAATAAGAAATATATAAAGAAAAAATTAAAATTGAGTATATATTGAATGTCTAACAGAGCTCAAATACATAAGATATAACTAACAAACAAACCATAGTAAAAACTAAGAAAACAAATATCTTTTTATTCAACAAACATCAACCACAACCAACATGTTGAACAATTACCAATATCCAACTTTAAGTATCTCCACTCAAATATTTTTTATATATGTAATCCAAGATCTGTCGCCTAGCACAAAACATAATAATGTTTCAAATAATTAATGTAAAATATATACCTTACAAAAGAAGATATGATTAATGCATTAGCTGGTGCAACTTCTTCATATATCTACAAGACTTGCACCTTATCCATATATTCTTTAAGCTCTATATAGGCTCCTCTTCCTCAGACATCAAGCAATTCTTTAAACAAATCAAAGCCTCAACCATTTTTGGTGACAAAGAACATCAAGCAAAATGAGAATTTTTCAAAGCCTCAACCATCTTCAGAAAATCTTTCAAGCATACCAATACAAAAACATCAAGTGGTAGTGAAAGAGAGGCATGGATGTAGATGTTGGCAATGATCAAGCGAAACGCGAGAGAGATAATATTTTTTGACTTCGAAGTGAAGAATTAGATAGGTAGTCGGGTTCTAAATGAGACGCAAACAAAATGTGTATATTGGAGTCAAATGGTAGAGTATTCTTTTTTATTTTTTTTAAGGAATTTATAGTATAGTGTGTACTATTATGTGTATTAAAAAAGTAAAAAATAAACTAGAAGTCTGAAACTAAAGAGAAGAATTTTTTTAAAGTACTAAATTTACAATGTGTATAATAAATATTTATATGTTTTTTACATTTAGTGAATTTGAATTATCTCATATTTAAAAACTCAACCTAAACTTACCCAATAAAAAAAATGATTGGGTAAGTTAATGAAAATTCTTATTCGGATTTGATTATCTCAGATTTTATTGAGTGGGCTAAACTGGATTCGTTAGATTATTGGAATTTTTGTTCACCCCTAGTTGTCACTGCCAAATAAGAAAACAATGTCGTCATAGTGTATTGTCGTTGAGGTGAGAAATCAAGTTGGCGATCTATAGATAAATTGCACAATGAAGACGATTTTTTTTTTTTTTTTGAAGAAACACATTCACAAGGGGAGGGACGGAGGGAGGAGGGAGGGGGGAAGGAGGGAGAGAGGAAGAGGGACAAAAAGAGAGAGAAGATTCGATGATAGAGAAGTAAAGAGATAAAGCTTGCAATTCTGGTGATGGGGAGAGTTAACTAGGGTATTTTTGTAATTTTACTTTGGAAATGACCATATAGTCTATTTTCCTTTCCCCATGTAAATGAGCTTTTTGCACATGCACAAAATTTGAGTGATAAAGATGAAATATGTTGGGGTAAAAAAAACCTCAATAATCACCGTACACGTAACCTCTATTTTGGAGGTGAACTACTATAAAAATGTGTGCTTGTTTATTTTTATTGCATTTTATCCTTTGTTATTTTTACAAGTGGACTCAAAGCTAACAGACTAGCTTTCACCTAATTAATTCTCGAGAGAGGTCATTGACCCTTAAACAAATCTAATTGTAGAATTCACCCTTTACAAAATACAACAAAAATTATCAAAATATAAAAAAAAAATAACAAAAAAATAAATTGTAATTATAAAGTGTAAAATGTGACATCATAAGGTTAAGAGAAATTGGATGAGATAACATGTTTTTAAAACTAATAGAAGTAAGTAGCCTAACTTGTTAATAAATAGCATTCTTTAAACTGTTTAAAAGTTTGATGTACTTGATTTTCCAATCTTACCCAAAATTTAATCAGTCTTAAATTCAATCCACCCTAAATTAGATAACACTAACCCTACCCTACCCTATCTCTTTCCTCCCTCCCCCTCTTTCTTTGATGATAACATGGCGACAATGAGATGGTGATGGCCACAGTGATACCTCAGTTGGGGGGCATGGCATGCTCTTTCTCTCTATAGTGAGATCAATCGCCTTCGTCTTCCTTTTCCTCCCCGTCTTCTCCTTCGGCATTATTGTTGAGAATGCCACCTATTGCCATCACCATCGAAGCGCTTCTCTCGGCCGTGATTGTGAACTCCATCGTGACTTTGTTTGTAGCCATTGAAGACAAACCAGTTCGAAAGATTAAGATATTACAAGCACTACGCCATTGTCGTCTGTCCACAACAGGTTCAGCTCCTTCGACTCCGACGGTTCAATCGCAAGCTCCATGCCATCAACGTCCGTCCATGACATGTTCAATCCATCTTGGCTCAACCTCCTCCATTTCCATTTGTCCATGATAGATTTGCAGGATTCCGACGGGACGGTAACGAAGCTAATCTCCGGCGCTAGGGATGTGGTAGTAAGGGAGAATTTTGAGGATTTTGGTATGGAAGGAAAAATTTTGAAATTTTAAACAATATATTTTTCCTAAAAGGGTACTATTAATTTTTATTCCACGCCTTAAACTTGTTATTTCCCTTTTTTCACTCATAATCTTAATTGTCACAAATAATTCTTACAATATTTTGGACCATTCACTTTAGAGTTGGGAAAGGGATGTTTTAGGAACCATAGTCAAAACATGAGTAAATTAAGTGGTATGTCATTTTTATGCTTTCATTAACGTGTTTTACTATTTATTTTGTCTTGTTTTGATTCATATTATTTTTGTTGACTAAAAAAGCTAAAAAACTTTTAATAATACTTTTTTGGCTTATCCTAACAAAAAGTAATTGTAATTAATTAAATGTATATTTTCTTTGAAAGTGTTATGATTTAAATATTCTGATTTCTATGATTAAAAATCAATACCACTGAAATCAAGTTACATTTCTGAAATTGACCCTCCAAACATCTCTGAAGGCCTACTAAGGCTCGTGTACAGAATCTCATCTTGTCTTTGGGCTCCCCACCCACTAAAGGTCCACCCATAACAAGCCCGTGATCAGGTCTAATCAATTAGAGGGGTAGATTTGTAAATCTGCTTAACAACAGTGTCTATATATAGTGCGCTTTGAAACTCCAGTTGCCGAGGCACAGAATTAGGGTTTCCGCCGATTAGCGCAGAATCGATGTAGATGGCAATTCTGGTTCCACGAAACTACTCTTTTCTTTGCTTCTTCTTTCGCTTCGCTATTGAATTTTAGATTTAGATTTTGATTTTAATGTTTATGAGAGATCGATTATTAAATACATATAAGGGGCTGGAGTTTGGCTCTTTGGCCATTAAACACACTGCCTTAGAGATGAATGCAGCTCCCAAAAGAAATCTCCCAACCTCGCCTCCTCCTTTTGCTATGAATTTTTTAGCAAATTTTTGGCTGGGCTGATACATTTTTTTTTTCTAAAAAGAAATTGAGTTTTTTTTTTTTATACTATTTGATTTGCTCAAGAAGTCTCTTTTTTTTCTTTGTTTAATTAGTTGGAATAATAGTTTTGTGTTCGAGTAGTTATTCAGGCAGCCTCTTTGTTGGATTCCGTGACAAGAGAGGTGTTAAACTGCTCGTAAAATAAAATCTTTTGCTCTTCAGACTTGCTGAGTTGACACTGAAGCTGGTCTAGTAAGCCCAAGTACATTTTCATTTTTAATCCTCTTTGTTCGGTTAAATCTGGCAGGAGATAGAATTTCAAGGAATCTGACTTGTGGGTGAATTTGGCTGATCAAGGTACCTTTTGGGCACAAGATCAAGAAAGTCTCGGTTAAGTCTGTAAAAAGTATTAATTGGTTTTAAGAAACCCCATATGGTACAACAAAATTAAAATCTCAACACAATTTGAAGGTCCTTTCAAAATTTGAATGGCTAAAACACTTGCTACAGTAATCACGGGATTCTGAAATGATAACTTCTTTGAAACGGTATTATCGTAATAGCAAACCAAAAGGGCCCCTTACCAGTTTGACTCGGTGGTGATACTCGGGTGCGTACAAAATCCTCGGAGGCAACAAACAATCCGAGGTTGTAATGGCCTATGATTCATTATGTACATTTTGATCAAAAAGGCACAAAAACATTTCATGTTGACCGCTTGACTACCAATCTGTTACCAAGTAACAGGAGTATATGTGTTTTGGACGAGCTCAGGCCTCATACAATGCTGTTGCTGCTGCCATTGTTGTAACCCTCCCGCTCCTTCTACCGCTCCAGCTCTCCCGCTGCCGCCAGAATCGTCATCGGTGTCCATCATCTCAACCTCTTCAGCTTCCACGCTCATTGCCTGAGGCTCTGCTCGTGCTGCAACCCAAGGAACAAGCGCCAAACGATCATCTGAGATGTTTGTGATCTTGTCTTTGGTCATTAATAATGCATCCTTCATTGGTCTGACCATCTTTGAATTCCCCAGCAGAATGAATTGATCTATGCAGAGAATAAGAAAGAAATTAATTAGTTAAAGCCATGAAATTTAGGCCTAAGTGAAGCTCCAATGCCCCTTACCAGGAATCAATCATACATAACAGTTCACAAGTGAATGTCCAATGTTTATTACCAATACCAAATGCTGTATTTTACTAGGGATTTTTCTTAATATACTTAGGCATTAGATTACAATATAGAACAATATACTTTTTGAATAAAAACAGATCAATATACTCCTGAACCTGAAAGTATATAGACTTGGTGTCTGCATTACATGAAAAGAAATAAGACACTAGTGAAATTTGAATGTTGGAATTGCAAAATAGAATAATATACTTGTCGACCGGCACCGGTGCCGTGAATTGGACCCAACACTATAGAACGATAACTATATGAAATCAAGTACAAACAAACTATTTTCTGCCCCCAACGTACATACTATGTTGAAAATTACCTCAATTCTCTTTTCACAAAAAAGGGGACAATATGCCCATTCACTGCTTTATTGCATAATTTCCTAGTCAAATCAGTAATATATGGTACAAATTTTGCTACCAAGTATAGTAAGAGAACTCCAAAAAGCTTCAAAAGCGTAAGAATTGATCTCATACTAACACTTTGCCATAAAAACATGAACATAAGGACTAATAAGCATAAATGAATAAATAAATATCTACTTACCCTTCAAACCAGGGATCAAATCAGAGTTGACAATGACAGAGAAATCGGGAGAAGTTGGGGACTTGAAAAGGGGAGTGTTTGTCGGATTGTAAAGCACAAGGGCTTTCTCATTGCAACCCAAAACATCCGTCGTTGAACTTGAGCTTGTCAAAGTTTCTACAACCCCAGAATCAGCCACACCACTTATAGTTGAGTCTTCATTTGTAAATGGAAGTAAAGACGGATCCTTAAATTTCACAAAAAAATAGAAAGAAAAAAAATCACATGATCGCAAATTTCAACAAACTTTGAGGACTAAGATTTCTGTAGCGAAATTTGTGCGAAACGACATCAAATTTCCTTCATAAATTAAAAGAACGAAATAAAAAAAATAAATTCAAGAGAAGAAAAGAAAAGGAAAGGAAAAGCAAGGAATGGGTGCGCACCAGTCTCCTGGACTTGGCAGAAGGGGAAGAGAGATAAATAGAAGAGAAACCATCATATTTGTCGTCGTAGTCTTTGCGCTTCATTGCTGTTTGAGATGACTTTTCCTATTACAGATTATTGAAGCTTCAATCGGCTGTTACTCGTTTCTTTCAAGTCGTCAATAGCTCCACCGCACTCCCTCTTTATTCTTTCCGTCTCTAGAAATTTCTGGCCCGTGGAGGAGTTGGACAACTTGTCCGCCCAAAAACTTTTTTGGGCAAAAGTCTTTTTTTTTTTTTTTTTATCACAAAACTAATTTTTTAGACATAAAAACAGTTTTAATTTTTTTTATTTTATCATGGTTAGATTCTTCTCTTTGATACAGTTTTTTTTTTCTTTTCTCTGAAAAAATTAGAGCAATTTTGGTGCTCAGAAAAAAACCTATTTTTAATGCAAAAAAAAGATCATTCATCAAATTTCAAATTTTCTTAACTTCTTTTTTCAAAATTCCCCCCGTGGAGAGCTTCCCAGGGTCTGCAGTACCCTCACGTTTTATTTTAGATTAATTGCAAAATTATTGTCTCCAAATTATAGACTTTATAAGATTTTGTCCCTTAAATTTTAGAACGTAACATTAGTTTCCTTAAAATATAAATTGTCAATAAAAAAATCCTTCTAATAATATTTTAACAAAAAATTGACAATTGATTAAAAAGTTAAAAGGTCTTTTGGTAATCCTGATAATCAAAATAACCATCAAAATTAAAACTATAATAAAAATAGATGATTCAAAACAAAAAAAAACCAATTAAAACTATAATACTATTGGAATCATTTTTTTATACACCATTTTTTTAAAATTTTATTTTTTTCATACCTAAAAAGTATTTTAAAATTTCAAAAGTTATATATATTAGTAAAATAAAAAAGAATATAATGTAAATACATTCAATATAACAAAAAATATGACACAAAATTTTGAAAGAGAAAAAACTATGACAGTACTAATAATTTTTTTTTCATATTTTTAAAGTTTTTATCAGTATTTATACTTTTTAAAATTTTAAAATACATTTTGAATGTGGAAAAAGCTAATAAAGTTTTAAAGAGAATTTATGTATATCGAAAAAAAGATCTAGATAGTATTATGTTTTTTATTGATTTTTTTAATCATTAATAAAAACTATTTATATTTTAGTTTTAATTTTTTTATTGTTTTTATAAATAAGATTACCAAAATACCCATAATTTTAAAATTATTTGTCAATTTACTATTAAAATTCTAATAAAAGGACTATTTTTGTTAATAGTTTATACTTCAGGGGAACAAATGTTATGTTTTGAAGTTCGAGGGACAAAGTGTTATAAAGGCTATAATTTAGGGGGAATTTTTTGTGATTAATCTTTTTATTTTTGGATTCCCTTTATATTTTTCCCTCAAATGATATAGTGTTTGGCAATCTCAATTTCACTCAAAACTCTTGGTTGTACAGCATAAAGGTCTCATATGCTATATTGTTAAAGAAAAAAGTGAGCTACAGTGTAAAGCCTCTGACATACTATAGTGTTTTTAACGAAAATTGGTTCAAACTATTGATTCTAACCACACTTCCTAAATATTCTAATAATTTATTTCACTTTTCCCTCCACATTTGGCTCGTCCTTTAATAATTTGAACTGTTTATTCAAATGTTAAATATCAACTGTGTGATTTAAATTGCAATCCGAACTAGTGTTTGGATGTATAATCAAAGTGTAATTCTAAATAAAGATTAAATCTGAATTTATGCTTGGATAAAAAAAGTAACTAATCTTTTGAAAATGTAACGGCATTCTAACAAATTTAGCAAAACCTTAACATTCATGACATATTTTAATGTGACGTATGGATAACAATTTATTCTCCTTTTCACTCTTGAATGTAACAAAAGAAAAATTGTCTTAAGAAATGAGACAAAGAAATGACATTTTGAAACTTTGGTTTTTGTAACATATAAGAGGTAAAAAAAAAATTGAGTTGAAATGGTTGGAATGGCTTAAATTAACGGCAAGTTGAATGGAAATTCGAAGGCTCATTATTTATTTATTTATTCATTTTTTTAGACGCAAATCCATGTTTCATTCTCAACCTTAAACTTTGATTATCCTCTTTATTTAATTCAATTTGGCTTGATAATAGAGTATTTGGTAAAGTGAATTGAGTTCTAACTCAAATAATGAAAAGTTTTCACATGTTACAATAAAAAGTAAAAAATTGCTACAATATAAAACTCTCACATGTTATAGTTTTTAACCAAAATTAATTTTAATTATGGTTTTGACTAATTTTACCAAACTCCTATAAATTAATATAATTTTTCTTCCAATCTTGCAAGACCTCCCTGCATCACTCCAATACATATACACACAATATCTTGTATGAGTATATATTTTTTTACAACATGCCATTTGAATCTAAACACAAAATACAGTTTAAGAAAAAGAAAAAAAAAATCACCGCCCTAGTTTAGGAAGAAAGACCCCAACAAGGTTTTATCTATAATAGAAATGAGAGAATTTGGGAGAAGGAAAACTAGTTTCGCGCTTAAAATGCCCAAAAATTACAAATTTGCTGATAGGATTTTAATCTTTTATGATTTGTAGATTGGGCTTAGAATTTTCCCTCTAAATTTAAGACTATTGTAGGTCAATTTTTACAAAAATGAGTGAATATATTGATTTAAAATGTCATAAATGCAACAATTTTATATTATTCTTAGGGTATTAATCCCAACTCGTGTCATTGAACTTAATTAGATTCAAGTTCCGGAGGCAAATATTGTTGGTGATTTAGTACTACTATTAGTCACGCTCAACGTGATACTGGTTTCCGCACTCACTTAGGGAATCATTGATAGCGTGTTTGGAAAGTATGGTTAAAACCAATGGTTAAGATCAATTGGTTAAAAACATTATAGCATGTGAGATCGTTACATTATAGCTCACTTTTTTTTTTAACATTGTAGTATGTGAGAACTTTATACTATAGTAACCAAAAGTTTTGGTTCGAATTAATTTTACCAAAGACACTGTAAAACCGTTGTCACACTGACTTTTGATTATCAATGCGTATGGATGCGTTCTATTTTTGGTAGGATTTCTAGTAAAGAGGCTTTTGAGCATCTTAGAATTAAAAGATCCAAGATGCATTGGCACATTTGGCGATCTAGTACCCTTGTTAGCAGATTTATTTTCATATGGAAGCTTCTTCGAGGACAGGTAACAGACTTATAGTAGAAAATAAGCATCAGGGCGTGGGTCATCAATTAGCTTCTTGTTGTAGATTTTGTAGCAAGGATATCGGAACTAAGGTACATCTTTTCTTCCATGCGATTTTGGTCATTCTATCTGGAGGTGTGTGTGCTGGGCTCTTGTAGGCTTTTTTTTTTTTTTTTTTTATTTGCACCAAAAAAAGGAGTCAGATGATACACCTAACTCCCCTATCCTCTTTGACACTTTGACAATCTCGGAGACCATTGAGGAGTGAAAAGGACCTGAACTAGACTTCTTTCGTCTATTCAACCAGATTTACCTACCGTCCCTGATCCCACACATAGACGGTGCACATTGGCATAAAGGCTCTAAAGAACGGCTGTAGGGATTTTAACTCTGGAGGGAAAGAAAGAGGAGTCCTAAAAAAGACGTTCCTATCATTACACCACATCCTTCAGTGTTCGGGCCTCTTATAGTTTGATTTCCCTAGATGTTGACTTTGGCAATTTCATTGAAAAGGCTAGTTCTAAAAGATAAAAGTTTTGGCCAAGTGAAGGATTGTGGTTCTCGGCTATGATTTCTAGTACATGGGCTATATGGTTGGAGCATGATAAATACATTTTTGAAGATAAAGGCTTCAGTTTTCGAGCAGTTATGGCTTTTAATTGGAAGTCTGTTAGAAAAAAATCAACTTACTAACGGAATCGAACATAATTCTCAAGATGGCTTTTTCATTTCACGGCGTCTTAAAGAAAAGGGCAGGCTTGCAACAAGGCCTTTTATCCTGAAGTTCATTGGTTTTTGCCTTTGTTTAGATTAAAGTGAATACTGATGAAGCGACTCATGTTGCTCTTGGTAGTGCTGGTCGTGGTACTTTTTGTAAGTACAGAGGCTTCTATAAAGGGCGTTTTGGTATTAACATTGGTGTTAGATTTGCTTTATCGTTCGTTGTATGAGTGGAACAACGTATGGTTCCGGAGTGATTCAACGTTTACCGTGGCTTCGATGACATCTTTGTCCTTTGACGTTCCTCGGCGTATTTGTTCGGGATAATGTTATTTCACTTATCTGACAGGGTTAGAATTCCGTTCGTATACAAAAAGTGGGTCCTACTACTGGGTTCTGATCCCGTCGGAATATTTATCATTGCTTATTTGTTCAGATTGGGCTGTGGTTGTTATTTTCTTTTCTTTTCTTTCTTTTTTTTTTTTTTCATTTGACTATTTGTGGAAAATCATGTTGCGGACAAACTAACATCCTTTGCGGCTAATAATCAAGGTCTCATTGGGGGTCTTCAGCTGAAGAATTCGGTCCATTATTCCATTGCACATGATGGTAGGAGTCTTCTAGCCTCTAAATTCAAGCAATGACAGTGATCATGCACTCTCTTTTCCTTGTTCGAGTTTTTCCCCCATTGGATTTTATTGAATAATGTTTTTAATTAAGCATTTTATGGTTTTCGCCTTTAGGAATAGATCTTGCCTATTTAAGACGTTTTAATGGCTTGTAATTCTAAATTTGTGTTTAATTTTACAATTTCAGGTATTTTGCTGTCCAGAGTTGTTTTAGAGACTTTTTGTGTTATTATTTTTATTTATTTTAATACCATGAGTGAAGAGTTTAGTATAAGATAAGGTTGTTAGTGGGTGTCAATCTAGTTTAAATATGCTAATAATTTTTTATGCTAGTGAATCCTTCTTGCATCTTATTCAAAGTCATTTTTCTTTTTTGTCACTTCTCACATTTGACCTAATAGAGCAAATGTTTTACCCTTTAATTGTTTCACTTGAACCAAAAAAAAAAAAAGTTTTATTTTTGCTAATATTTTCTCACAAGATTTAAAAAAATTTACACCTTTCAATTAGCTCTTAAAAAAATATAGACAGTTTCATTTCTAGCCCATTTGAGAATTGGGAACGTGATTCGAACTACAAAATTTTGACTCAAATAAACTTTGCTACAATTTTTTTTTTCATGAATTTAAATTATTACCGTATTTTAGGTTCAAAATTCTAATGAAAATATTTTGGTTGGCAATTCGTGTTCGTGTGTCGTGTTCGTGCCAATACATTTACAACACGACACAATTAAATCAAACACAAACACGATTGATAAACGTGTCTAAAATATTATAAACACAAATACGATACGGTTAATAAACATGTAACACGATACGATTAAACAAATTTACTATATAATTTTTTTTAATTTCGTATACTCTATAATTTTTTTAATTTTTACTAACAAAATTTAAAAAATAAAGCCAAAATTAAAGACAAACCAAAATAAATAAAAAAACATTAAATATTAGTGTAAAAACTATAATTATGTTTAATTATTAAATATTTTTAACTAGATTTTTTTCCCTAATTTTTAAATTAGAGAAAAATTATTTCAAGGCCATAAATTACTTCACTGTCGCTGCATGGACAAGGAGAGAACTAAGAGAAACTGATGTTTATATAGAGGGCAGTTGAGTGAATGGCAGCATTTTCTTTCGTTGTAGGAGTTTTGAAAAGCTAACAAAGAAAAGCCTATGATAAATTAGAAGCTATTATTTAACACCAACTCAACATTTGGCGCGGTGGTGGGTTGTTGGCAAGCATGACTTGAAATGCCTAGGTGCAAGTGCAAGGTTTGATTTATCTACCTGTAAAAGCATAATTAATATACGTGTGTTTCAAATCTATTTATTTTTTATCGTTTTTGTATTATGTCATCATATTGTGTCTGAAATTGCCAACCTTACCCCAAATAGACTAAAAAATTTTTTGCTAGTTAAATAGGCTCAATCATTTCAATTTATATTGACTAAGTTTTAACAATGCCTCTTTTCTCTCTGCCCCCTAACTTGTTCCTCTTAACTAAAACCCAAGATACAAATCCACCAACAAAAAGGAATAATCAACAGCACTTACAAATTAATTCTGGTCACAGAACACCAGTTTCCCCCCTTTCTGACACAGCCCTTGTTCACCAACAGAATTTACAACCTTGCCATAACTGTACCTCAAAGACATTTTCCCAAGTACTCTGTGAAACTCACCTAAACACTCCCCTCTCCTCTTCCTGTGCTCCGCTCTCCTACTGCTCAGGCCCACCTGAGCCACCACTCCGCTCAATCCCTGCCCTCCACTACCAACATCATCCTCATTCCTTGCATCTCCCCAATCCCGGGCCCACTTAGCCCCGACCAAAACTGGCCCAGCCCTCGTCTCCTCCGCCACCACGAAATTCATTAGTATATCCTCGCAGTTGCGCGCCCGGTCGACCACGCTCCTCGCACGAGCCATCGCCGATCCGCCTCCGCAGCTGTAGTCGAACAGGTATCGGCTCTTCAAGATCATGAACTTGGTCAGCACGATTGAGTACTTGTCCGGATGGACGCTGTAGATCCACTCCTTCCTCGTCAGGTCAATGTCGTGCGATCTCGCGAAGAATCCAATAAGACGGTCCGGATTCGACTCCCAAACTTTGAAGGCGAAGGCGAACGATATCGAGTCGATCTCGACGTCATCGTCGCAGATCAGGACGGCGACGGTGGCGATCAACGGTCGAGGGAGGAAACGGGCATTGAGGCTAGGCGAGGGTTGGCGGACGAGGGAGATCGGGGCGGATCCGAAGGAGAAAGTTGTGAGATTGTGGGAGAGCTGGGCTAGGGTTTGGGAAGAGGTGGAGGGGTTACCCCAGAGGACGACGACGGCGGAGACAAGAGACGAGGCGGAGTACGCGGCGACGAGGGATTGGAGGAGAGGGATGCGTGACTCGGAGTAGCCATTGATTAGGACTGTGATTTGGTCCGACCGGAGGGCTTGTGGGTAGATTGATGTCGTCGAATCACATGGGTCGGCGGTAAGGGTTCGTAGAGAGAGCGAAGGCTTGAAGACAAGCAGGAAGAAGAAGAAGAGCAGTGACTGCGTTGTGGAAAGGAGGTTCATGTTGGTTGTCATTGAGA
This sequence comes from Artocarpus hirsutus, assembly GCA_946598075.1. NCBI lineage: Eukaryota > Viridiplantae > Streptophyta > Magnoliopsida > Rosales > Moraceae > Artocarpus > Artocarpus hirsutus. The sequence continues at coordinate 68,113 of CAMOHE010049231.1, forward strand.
AGACAATGACGTTGTTAAGAGGTGATTGAATCTTTGTGGAATTTAGTTTGACGTTCCCTTTTTGTTTTGTTTTGTTTTGTTTTGGAATTTCAGCTGAAGCTTGTTGACTTTCATAACAACTAGCAAGCGATGAACACCTGACATGAAAGCAGTATTTAGCAAACAGACCTATAAAAAAAAGAGATAAAATTAGTTTTGTTATGAAAAGTAAGAAAAGAAAAACTAAAATTATGTAACGAACAGAAATTTTAGGGAGAATTTTTCGAGAGAGCAAATAGAGAGAGAGGCTTTTATTTATCCAAATCTTGATTACGAAGTGAGAGGTGTGATTAGAATGATTACGGAGAGGGATTTACAAGAAAACTTACAGCTCTATTCACAATCACTATTCAAGATATTATTCATACTGGCATTATATCATTATCGATTACTACTTACATAGGATTTTTGTTTGTACAATGTTTATTGGTGGATAGCAATATCCCTCTTGGATTCGTTTATAACAAACACTCCCCACCCAGTAGGATAAAAACCATATAGAAGAAAAACAGAATTCATCGTTTTTGTATACGTGCTTCATCCTGTTTGTTGAAAACCTTATTAGGAAAATTTTATAGGACAAAATCAATACGAGGAAAAAAGAGTACAATTGGTACAAACTTTCGCTCAAACTAACATTAATTATTCTTAACAAATTTCTTAAATGGTGCATCCTAATACTTTGTACATGTCGTCTTAAAGTTTATGTGGAAAGTGTTTTTATGAAAATATTTGCAGTGCTATCTGTTGAACGAGTGTATTAAAACGTAATGAAAAATATTTGGTTCTTGACCAAATGATGGTTATAATGGGAAGTATTTATGATAGGCACTTGGTTTGATGCGAATCAATACAACAACATATAAAATTGCATGACCTTCTTCTCATTGTTAATGGCCTAGCAATAAGTTGGAGACACTTGATCAATGATTTAGCCAAACTATTTGTGTATGTACATGAGCAACAAGGATACTCAACAATAATCTCGACTGATATACAATAACAATTGAAAGCTTGAGATGTAAATTCACCAGCATTATCAAGTCTAACTTTCATGATTGTATAATCAGGAAATTGTACTCGTAGCTTGATTATTTGGGCAAAAAATTAAGCAAATGCCACATTGCGAGTTAATACTAAACATACATGTGATCATCCGTTAGAGGCATTTATCAATATCGGGGGTGTTTGGCAACTTCCCACCACAAAATCAGTTATGAACAATAAAAAGCTCTCACATGCTACAGTAACAATAAAAAAAATTGCTACATTGTAAAGTTCTCATATGTTACAGTAAAAGTGGTTCTCATCACTGGTTCCCACCACCTTCCAAACACCCTAATCATAAAATATCTGAATGGTTCAATGGTGGGTAAATAGGTCTGTATATATAATTTTGAATACGTTCAACGAACATAGATGATTATCGATTAATTTTAACTAATGAGGGTCACAAAATTACCCTTATAAGAAAACAAGCTGCGCATGTTTTATTTATTGGAAGGAACTTTTGGCCATTCAATGGATATCTATGTGAACTTTCAATAATTCTTCACATCATCATTGAATCAGGATGATCCAAATGGTAATGTCACATTGTTAATGTTTAAAGATCTTCCTTAACTATCATATGTAATTCAATTAC
>CAMOHE010049231.1:69816-101178 GCA_946598075.1 Artocarpus hirsutus
CGATATCGAGTCGATCTCGACGTCATCGTCGCAGATCAGGACGGCGACGGTGGCGATCAACGGTCGAGGGAGGAAACGGGCATTGAGGCTGGGCGAGGGTTGGCGGACGAGGGAGATCGGGGCGGATCCGAAGGAGAAAGTTGTGAGATTGTGGGAGAGCTGGGCTAGGGTTTGGGAAGGGGTGGAGGGGTTACCCCAGAGGACGACGACGGCGGAGACGAGAGACGAGGCGGAGTACGTGGCGACGAGGGATTGGAGGAGAGGGATGCGTGACTCGGAGTAGCCATTGATCAGGACAGTGATTTGGTCCGACCGGAGGGTTCGTGGGTAGATTGATGTCTTCGAATCACATGGGTCGGCGGTGAGGGTTCGTAGAGAGAACGAAGGCTTGAAGAGGAGCCAGAAGAAGAAGAGGAGTGACTGCGTTGTGGAAAGGAGGTTCATGTTGGTTGTCATTGAGAAGACAATGACGTTGTTAAGAGGTGATTGAATCTTTGTGGAATTTAGTTTGACACTCCATTTTTGTTTTGTTTTGGAATTTCAGCTGAAGCTTGTTGACTTTCATAACAACTAGCAAGCGATGAACACCTGAAATGAAAGCAGTACTTAGCAAATAGACCTAGAAAAAAAAGGGATAAAATAAAATTAGTTTTGTTATGAAAAGTAAGAAAAGAAAAACTAAAATTATGAAACGAAGAGAATTTTTAGGGAGAATTCCTAGAGAGAGCAAATAGAGAGAGAGAGGCTTTTATTTATTACGAAGTGAGAGGTATGAATAGAATGAGTAAGGAGATGGTATTTCCAAGAAAACTTACAGCACGATTCATAATCACTATTTAAGATATTATCCATACTTACGTTATATCAATTTCAAATTTACTTTAACCTTTTTTCAAATTTTAGCTAACGGATTACTATGTAAGATTTTTGTTTGTACAATTTATTGGTGGATAGCAATTTCCCTCTTGGATTCGTTTAACACTCCCCACCCGGTGGGATAAAAACCATATTGACGAAAAAAAGGAATACATCATTTTTGTATATGTGCTTTATCATGTCTCGTTGAAAACCTTACTAGAAAAGTCTTATAAGATAAAATCAATTAAAAAAAGAGTACAATTGGTATAAACTCCCGCTCAAACTAACATTAATTATTCTTAACACATTCCTTAAATGGTGCATCCTAATACTTTGTACATGTCGTCTTAAAGTTTACGTGGGAAGTGCTTTTATGAAAATATTTACAGCGCTGTCTGTTGAACGAGTGTATTAAAACGTCAAAAATCCTTAGATGAAAAATATTTGGTTCTTGACCAAATGTTGGTTATAATGGGAAGTATTTATGATAGGCACTTGGTTTGATGCGAATCAATACAACAACATATAAAATTACATGACCCTATACAAAACTAAGAAGCTTTCTTCTCATTATTAATGGCCTGGCCTAGCAATAAGTTGGAGACACTTGATCAATGATTTAGCCAAACTATTTGTGTCTGTACATGAGCAACAAGGATACTCAACAATAATCTCGGCTGATATACAATAACAATTGAAAGCTTGAGATGTAAATTTACCAGCATTATCAAGTCTAACTTTCATGATTGTATAATCAGGGAATTGTATTTGTAGCTTGAGTATTTGAACAAAAAATCTAGCAAATGCCACATTGTGAGTTGATACTAAACATACATGTGATCATCCGTTAGAGGCATTTGTTAATACCATAAAATATCTGAATGGTTCAATGGTGGGTAAATAGGTCTGTATATATCATTTTGAATACGTTCAACGAACATAGGTGATTATCGATTAATTTTAACTAATGAGGGTCACAAAATTACCCTTATAAGAAAACAAGCTGCGCATGTTTTATTTATTGGAAGGAACTTTTGGCCATTCAATGGATATCTATGTGAACTTTCAATAATTCTTCACATCATCATTGAATCAGGATGATCCAAATGGTAATGTCACATTGTTAATGTTTAAAGATCTTCCTTAACTATCATATGTAATTCAATTACATCTAAATATGTGTAATACAATCCTGAGAAAAGCTTTGGTAGTTTTTCTAATATGTACTTCTTTCTAAAAACCTTAGTAGTAATGTACATATACTTCTTATTTTTTTCATTCCTAGACTAAGTCTTATATCCTTGAAACTATATGTCATTAAGAATCAACAAATTTCTTCTAGGTTTTAGTGAAAACAAAGCATCATTTTAAAAAAAAAAAACTTTGTTTCGTTTGGTAATATGAAGCTGGTTTTACCAATTCCCTCAGTCAAGTCTGTAGGAGCTAATATTGTATTTATAATTGCCTTTGTTAATTTTAAATTTGAGAAGAACCTTTTACTTTTAAGGATAATGTGCATTATATCACCATGTGATATACAAATATTCCTAACATTATCATTGCCAGTTGCTCCTTAATAAATACAATCCATGTCACGCTTCAAGTAAAGATGAATAATTTATTGAGAAAAAAAATTTCAAGCACAATAATTAAACGAGGCATTACATAATATGACAAAGTTAAAGAACAAAATATATGTTACATAAACATTACTTAGTATGATAAACATAACAGTAATATCTAGTTATTACCTTTATCTCTTTCAACAAAATCATCGATAAAGTCGGAAGCATCAAGATGAGTTAAATTATTTGTTGGATCAAGATGTTCTTTAAAATTCACTTCTTTTTCTAATATTTTTTTCTCTTTTTTTCCCTTCGCTTTCTTTGTTGCTCTCATTCCTCTCTTTCATCTCTCTTTTCCCCTAATCTTGTCCTAAGTCGATGGAAGATCCATCGGCATCATGTCTTTGTCATTTCGTCATCCTTAAGCTCCAGCATTGCTTGAATGGGACAATTGTCTTCTTCATTATCAGTGTTCCCTAATCTAGAGTTCCTGACCACCAATTAGATCTCGATTAGTCTGACATTGCCGAAGCTAGAGAAGACGACATGTCTAACCTGAAGAAGATGGCACCGAAGATTGGGAGGTCGGATATGAGACTCCATGTGTTTTGTTGATTTATTTTTTGTTCTTTTTGCTTTTTTTTTTTCCTAAAATTGGTTTAGGGCTTGGATATAAGTTTTGATGGAGAAGATCAGGCTCTTTCCTGATCGATCTCGTCTAAAAAGGTCACGCAAGGATCTTCCCGGCCGCCGTGTTGTTATGATTTAAAGATTTTGAATTTTTTTAGATTAATTATATTATTGTAAATTGTAGATTTTGAATTTTTTTTATTGGGTTTTGGATTAATTATGTTGTTTTAAATGCCAAACCAAATGTGTATGAATAAGCACTGATTTGCAAATTAATTGATTTGCAAATTAAGTGTTATTGCATCTGAACATGAAAGATAAATGGAATGAATATCAAAATCAAATTAAATCTTTTTTTGGTACATATGTGTATTTACTGGTTAGTAATGATATCGGAATCGTTCCGGTAAATACGTGTTTGTTAAATACTACATTTTTCAATTAATATAGTATTATTAAGTTAATATTGTATTTCTTAGCTATTGGCCACTTAGTGAAGCCAATAATTTTTTGTATATAGTACTAGCGGTCTGGTAAAGTCGCTAGTAAACTTTTGTATTTAAACGGTAATATAGTATTACCAAGTTAATGTTGTATTCCCACATGGTCCCGGTGAGGAAGAGGGTGAATTTTTGTATTTAAATATTGTATTTTTTAACCGTCAATGCTGTCAACAAGAGAGGAGAATGAGAGATATAGAAGAAAAAGAGGTAGTAGTATTTTGAGTTTTTGTTTTCAATTTCTCATAAAATATTACTTAATCTTTCATTATATAATATTTATTACATATTTTAAAATTATATGATATTATATATTAAATTTTAACCTAAATATATTATTTTGCTTTTTCAATGTTTTTTTTCTGAAGAGAGGAGGGGAATAAATAGAAAGTATAGTAGCATGCAACCAAGACTATTTTCAACTTATAAAGTTGCTTAATCTTATCCATCAAATCAAAACGTAACAACTCAAAAATCGTTCTCCATGGAGGAGAATTTTCTCCGCCACAACTTTTTCCATATTAATCGTACTAAATAGAATTGTGGTGTACTAACCGCTAAACTTGCATAAAGAAAAGAAGAAGAGGCCACTCTGACAGGTAATTAAGAAACTAATTAATTGTTTTACCTATATAGTATTTAATAAAATAATTAAAATTATTAATTAAAATTATTTTTATTATAATATATAAAAATTTTATATTATAATAATTTTTTTATTATTACAATAACATAATAAGTTTTACGCTAATTATAAGTGATAAAGTAGTCTAAACTCCAAGCATCAAACACCTTTTAACCCAAAAAAAAAAAAAAAAAAAGACAGCACGTTTGTACCCTTTCAATAATTTTTTTTTTTTACTCACCCTTTCAATAAAATTTCAAGGAAGTACTCATACCAGTTTACCCAAGAAAAAAAAAAATTACCTCAAATTACAATTCAAACTTTTTAGTTACAGATTTTTGTCTAAATTTTCTTTTTAAACTTAACAATCCAAATCAAGCCAATTTACTTAACTTGTAAACTGTTGGTTATGCAAATCAAAGAAGTACCATGCCAATTTACTCGAGACTCATAAATTATTGATCATCTAAATCAAACCCGTCCACGATATACTCAAGACTTACGAACCACTGAAAAGGAAATAGAAAATAATTAAAATTTTAGAACTACGCAACTAAAAGCAATTAAATGAAAGAAGCAGCGACGCACCTGATAAAAGTCTGAAGCAGAAAACAAATTATATGAGAAACGAGAAACAATCCGACGGAAGGGAGACAAGATCGTGGAGAGGAAGGGGGAGACACGAGATCCGATCCGACGGAAGGGAGGCGAGATCATGGAGAGGGGAAGGCTTTGCGGTTATCGCAAGGCATATCTGGGGGAGGGATGGCCTTGTCTCTGTGCTTTTCCAGGGGGACAATGGAGTCAAGAAGTAAAGGTGGCCAATTACCAAACGAAGGAAATTTTATTTTTTATTTTTTCTCGAGTGGCAGATTTGTAATTGTGGAGAAACGTGAAGGAGAACATTGTCAATTAACATTATCTAATATATGGGACGTGTGGCATGGGAGGACTTGTGGTTCCAAATGGCCATTCTGAGGATGTCTATTGCCCCGCCATTGTTCAGTTCACGAGTTTCACCGTTGTCTTCACCAACACCGACGACGACGAGGCCGAGGCGCTTCTTGAAGCCAGTGCGTTGCGCACCCGCACCAGCACCAGCCCAGCAAGTTCAACGACAACGACGGGAAAAAGAACGACAGGTAGTTAGTTTCTCTCTCATTGCAAAGACAATGTGACAAGTAGGCGTATTGATTCCAAAAGCCTTTTTCCGCCATTGCAAAATGTGTTCAAGATGTGCTAGACATGGACATTAATTGAAGATGACTAATATTGCTACCTATCATACAAGTTGAATTCTATTGTTTTGGGCTGACTCTGGTTCAGTCATTCTCAAGAGTGATACAGGGATTTTGTGTCAACGTTGCAATGGTGGAGGGTGGTTAGTATGCGATTTTTGTAAAGGACAGAAAACCAACGTCAAGGCTGAAAACAAACGCATCTACCGTCGATGCCCGTCTTGTAGAGCTGTAAGTTAGTTTATGCTGCTTTTGCTTTATTTTTTTTGGGCTATCTTGAGTTTGTGTAATGAAATGGGTTAGAACAAGTATTTTAGATCAATTCAATGGAAGAGACTACACAAATTGCAAGCTTTTGTTCATATATTCAACGCATTTCTGTGCTGCAGATTGGATGTGTACTTTGTTCCAGTTGCAAAGTTTTCAAATGTGTTACATTTCCAAATTATGCTGATGGTGAAGAATTATCCTTTTGAGCATCTCGTACAGGTCTTCAAGCTTGATTTCAAATGTTAGAGGGGATTAGTCATTCAATTTTTCTGATATTTGTTTTGATCAAGTTCTTCCCTTCTGGGTGATTATTTGATTGTTAATCTGTTGTTTTGCTTATTAATGTATCTAAAATATTATTGTAGTCTTGAAAAGTATACTTATATACCAAGATGCAGATACTTCTTATCCTCTTAAAGAGATCAATTTCACAAGAATCAATCCAATTCAACAGTTGCGTGAACCCGATTGACATTGAAAAGAATGAAAAGCATGTGTCAATTTATAATATGTTACTAAAACCACTTTCAATTGCATTTGCAATAAAAGTTTCAACAACAATATGCACCTCATCTGTGTTTTATCTGCATTGGATTCTTCTTCGTTGATGGGGAGAAATTCAGGGAGTTCTGTAGGGCACGGATTTAACGAAAGATGAAAAAGAAATGTTAGCTAGCGATAACACTTGCAACAATCAAATGAGAAATACATGATTTGTGACATGATAATTAAGCAGGAATACCTTGCATTTCAGCCAATAGCAAATCTCTAGATCAAAATAAAGCCTCCAATGCTTTGGATTGAGTTTTTTGCAACGTGAGCTGAAAACTCTATCAGTCCTAAAAGCAGACTCTGAAGTAACTGTGGATGCAGGAACAGCCAAAATGTCCCTAGCAATGTCTTGAAGTGTAAGGTATCTAGAGTCATTTGCATTCCACCACTCCATTACATCAAAGTTTGACATATCAGAGTCAGGATTCCAGGGCAACACATTCTCCTCCAGATAATGGTCCAGCTCTGACTTGTCATTACTTGTCCGGTCACGGACAAACAGATCAAATTTTGTTGAGAGATACACATTTTCATGAGGAATCATCACCTCTATCCAAGAGGAAGAATTTGCAGCAGCATGATCAAAGTGATGATTTTGATCTTCGCCCAATCTGGACTTTGCTTTGTATTCTTTCACCAGATCATAGCAAATCCCACACACTCAATTTGGGATGAAGTGTCATCGCTGTATATCTCAGGAAAGAAGCATTCAATAAACTTCATCTTGAATCTCAGATCCAAAATGGCTGCTACAGCCATTATTCCCCGAGTCACATTCCAATACTTCTGAAACTTTTCAATCATATTCGATGCCGCCTTCCTTATCTCCTCAGACATCGTGGATGTGAGCCAGTCATGAATTGACAATCTAATCTGATAAGATTGCCGTAAAAGAAGGTTTACCGTTGGGTATTTTGTCCTAGAAAACGTTGTTCCTGCATGGTAGAAAAGTTTTAAGTTTATCAAATATCTCTGCCATCAACACCCGCTCTTCTTCTTCAGGAAAACAGCAAATCTGTTTGTATTTTGGATCCCTTTCTTTTTAACCGTTGAAAAGCGTTCTTACATGTCAAAGCAGTGTGAAGCATAGAATAAGTAGTGTCCCACCTTGCATCAAAATCGAAGGATAGCTTCTTTGTGCCTGGAATCTTCAACATACGAGTAGTTCTCTTAAAAATTGCCAGTTTTTCCCGGTGTTTCTGTCTAATAACCGATACTACCCCGAATTATGTCGATGGTATGGTCAATCACTTCCAGACCGTCCTTTACAATTGAAAGCGACATGTTTGCAAATAACTTGTGCAATAAGTTCCCATCCATTATCAATGAGCTTGAAGAAAGCTTCTCCAACATGATTTGGGTCATAGCAGTACTATCAGCCATAAAATTGTCTATAGTTAAAGTAGGCACTTTACAGTTAAGTTTCCAAACCAACAAGCACTTCATCAATGCACCAGAAAGTGTTTTAGCATTATTTGGATGCGGCAGATATATAAACCTACAACATAAAGAAATAGATAAATAAAAGAGTTAAAGTTAATGATCACAAAATATTAGGCATGAAGACCTATTTCACAACGTAGTTCGTAGAAGAAAAGGTACGACATGATATTTATTCTAAGTAATAATGACGTTGTAAAAGTATAGTAATAAGAAGTTTATTCATTTCATATCAGTGTTACATACTTTTAAAGTCTTTGTTTCTTAAAATAAATGTCATAACCTCAAATTCTACATGTTATGGCGCAGAGACAAACACAAAAACTATACAACCATACGAAATGCAAACATGTAAATAAAATTCTTTTCTACAATGGCACCTTAAAATTCTCCCTTGCAATGTCCAAGAGTCGTCAATGAATTGCGCCGCCACAGTCATGTATTGTCTAGTTTGTTCAGTAGGAGAAGTTCAGGTTTCAGCAGTAATGGCTATTCTACTCTGGTTGTCCTCCAATAATTCCATTGTCTGTGTGTTATCCACTTCATAAATTTTAAGGATATCATTTCTAGCCACATCTCTTGACAAGAATGGCTTCAACAATGGTTGGAGAGAGAGGTTGAGATCTCTAAACCCTGTTTGTTCAACGATGGATAGAGGGTATTTGTGCAGGATGATCATGGTTGCAAGCTCTTTTCTGGCGGCCTTATCTCGATCAAAGGTATGACACATCGGTGTCGGTTCTTCTCCTCAAAAACGCAGAATGTTAGATGCTCCTGCGAATCTGCCATCCCATCATCACCTTCTCCAAATTCCTCTCCACAATACTTGCACATTGCATAATTATTTGGAGCTGAGAACCCAAACGAAAAGGAAGTTTTCAGATTCTTATTTGTGGAAAAAAAAATTATTCGAGATGCACAGAGGTTAGAGTGAACTAGCATATCAACATCATGATCAATATGTAAGGTTATATTGAACCACCACATGGTATAACTGAATCTATGCTTTGTGGACTTCTAATGAGTTTCTAAACCTGCCCCGTTTGGTTTTATTTTGGAAATGTATTCATCCATTTCCCAAGATGTACCTTTTGAAAATAGTTTTGAAATAGTGTTTGGCATCCTTTTTCACTTGAAGATATTAAAAAAAAAAAAAGAGAAATTAAGTTGGGTAGCCGTTAGTTCACCTACCCCAAAATCCTTCTTTCTTTTTTTTTTAAATATATGGTGTACTCTAAATCTTACCTCATCTTTTGTTCCCATGCCTATCACTCCTTCACACAGCTAAACCAAAATTACTGTCATTTACTTTGAAACTACCTTTAAATCGGCTATTCACCCCTAAATCCTTTTTCTTCTTATTTTTTAAGAAAAAAGCTCTGGAGTTATTTTCCCTTTTCCCTTTTTAGTTTTCTAGGATTTGTAAACTTAATATATATTTTTGGAACAAACTCAAATACAATTTCATTTTTTTAAAGACTCTTTAAAAATATAATCATACACAATTTCAAAAATAAATTTAGCACCATTCTTTCAAAATTCTCATTTATATTTTCATATTCAAAACAAAATCATTTCCAAAAACGCTTCTTTCTTTTAAAGAGAGCTCAAATAACCCCAAAATTACAATTGGGTTAACAAGAAAAAAAAAAATTTAGATAAAAAATTCAATTTCTTGCTTCTAAACTCTGTCTGATGAAAAATCAATAAACACCAAACCGAAAGATTAATATATTAGCCTATTTGTGTATACATATAATTCTACACAGATGAGATCAATAGGGGTTTTTGAAATGAAGGAAAAAGACAGAAGTTACGGGGAATCAAGCTCCATCAATGACTCCTTCCGAGCTCTTTCTCTAGGAACAAAAAAGAAAGTTAAGAAAAAAGACATAGCCAAATATATATATATATATATATATATATATAGACACACACACACACACACACAGAGTTCTAAAATCACAAAACAAATAACTTATATTCTTGGGTTTTCATGAAAAAAAAGAAAACCTTATTTGGAGAAAGTGGCAGAGCCATAACTTTTTCCTCAGTGGGTACTATATAAAAATTAGAAATATTAATGTACAAAATGAAAGTATGTAACAATATATTTCAATAGTTGAATGAGTATAATTATAATTTTTTTTCTTAAACAGAAATACAACAACGTAGTTTAATTATTTCATATTGATACAACAATATATTTTAAATATTTTGAAGGGGCATAAAATTATATTGCAATTATTTTGTAGGGATATGATTGCAATTTTCTCTTAAAATTAAAACAAAACTAAAATTTTAAGTCTTAAAAAAAAGGTAAAAATTTAAATTAAAAAAAAATGAATGAGGGCACTGCCCCCACTAAGTCCTACCTGGCTCCGCCAGTGCTTACAGGAGGCATTTGATGAAAGGAACAGAAAAGAAAAAGAGGTTGGGTCTAGAAAGGATTTTGAAGGTTTCATGAGGAGGAAAAACATGTGACAATGAGATAGCGGAGAGAAAAGAAAAGGATACATAAAACCTAAAGTAGTTATATAAACGACACCATTTTAGAAGTTGGGTTGATCTGCCATGGGGAAAGCCGAGAACAGGGACGGGGATGGGGAATACTTCTTCCCCCGTCCCTGCCCTATTTTTCTCACCGTTATGAAGTTGAAGACGCCAAGCGGGTGGGAAGGAACCCACCAAAACTTTGCCCATTTTATCTATGAACATTATACATCACTATTTTATCTTTTTAACTTTTAAAACTCTCATTTTACCTTAAATTTTAAAATTATTATTTTGTCTATGACCTTTTAAAGTTTCTCACTTTGTCTCATGAATCTCTGATTTTTCGTTTATATAAAAATTAAGCCTATGTGATTGTAAATCATGTAGGTTTAATTTCATCTCTTTAAATGAAAAATCGAAGATTTAGGAGGTAAAATAAAGAACTTTAAAAGTTCACAAGGTAAAATAATAATTTTTAAAGTTCAAAAAATAAAGTAAAAAAGACTCAAAATTTAAAAGTCATTACTGTTAATAACTTTTTTTAAGAAGCGGACAAATTCCCTCAAAAAATTTAAAGAAATGGACAAACAATTGAAGGCATAATTACAAAAACTAACCCCCAACATTTGAATCGTTTACAAAATCACCATACATTATTTTTGGGTATTACCAAGCACCCTCTATAATGGAGGAGAAATTCAGAGAGATTTTTAAAATATTAAAGTACAACTATAAAATTTTTAAGAAATTCACATCAAAATTAAAGAGCGTAATTACAAAAATAACCTTTCAATAATAAAAATACAAAACTAACCCCAAAGGTTTTAATTATTTACAATTAAGTATAATTTTTTTAAGTACCAAAAATCCTCCTTTAGATTTGAAGAGAAATTCAAATGGTTTTTGAAATATTCGAAGTATTTAAGCATGTTGTACATAAACTAGCGTTGAAAAAGTGTGGTGCATATGTAATAATAAATACCTGCGAAATTTTATAACTTTATTGCTTTTAAAAAAATTAATTAATTATTCAATTAGATATTACTTAAATGAGGCACGTGCCCTATTCAAGTTTAAAAATTTAAGTTTTAACCCTAATATTTTTATAAAGTATCAATATTTGCCCAATTCACGTATTAAAAAATCAAGTTTTTAACCCTAAAATTTTCAAAAATTATAACTGTACGAATAACTAAAATATATGATGTATCCATATTTAGTAAAAGATTGACTATAATTTTCCACTGTTTACACATTCCCACTTTACCTATATATAAAATTATCATTTCCATCCGTTCGTCATCCCTCACATATTACCTTTTGTATATTTCTAACAACAGAAGTAACAAATCAATAGGATAAATGGAACATTTTAGTTTATAATAATAAAGTTACCCTTTTTAATGTTTGAGGTACGAAAAAAATAAAACATTCTTCTTTTATAAATTTTGATAGTTTCTAATATCGCAAACATTTGTCGACAGTATTAATATTGTTTCAACCAATGTGAATATTTTGGCATCAACGACTTGGAGATTGGGATGCTTGGTGGATCTTGTTTATTGTGGAGGTGTTCATTAGACGATTTCCGTCGGTTTTTGGTTGATTGGTTTCTAACTGACAGCAGTCAATTTTGAGAAAGCAAAACCGAGAGCCAACTGAATAGAAAGGGAGTCGGTCGGTTTTGTAACGGTTAGTTTCGGTCAGTTTTCGATAAGAGTAACCAGCCAAGATACTAAAAGTAATCTAACATTTGAATAACAATAACATGGTCTTTATTTAGTCGAAACTTAATGTATTAAAGAAATCTAAAACGTCATTATGAGAACAATAACATATGAGTTAAATAATCTAACACAGACTCATTTAAATATGAAAGTTTTTTTTATCTGTCTCTTAATATATGAATATATAAAAATATTAATAATTTTTAAAAGGTTTGAAAACAAAAAAGCTCTTCCATAAATTGATTGTCGACTTTTTATGGGTGGTCAGTTTCTGGCCAACTTGGCCATCGGTTTTCGTTTTTTTTATAACAGCCCTAGTTTATTTCATCAGCTCTAGATTATTTTTTTAATCCTTACATTGGGTCCTTTTTCCAATATGAATGTACACTTTTCAAAATTTGTCCAAAATCACATTTTTTTTTCAGGATTTAATGGTTGAAGAACAAAACCTACTGATATGTTATTTTTTATTACCTATAGAAGAAACCTCCTCTTAAATTTTCTTATGCTAAACAATGACGAAAAAATCCATATCAAAGGAAATTATAAAAATACTATAGAAACTATGAATATTTGTTTCATATTCAAATTTTGATATAAACTAAGGTTGTGCAAAAAATAATACACTACAACCTCTAAAAATAGTTTTACTAATTTATCATGACATTAAGAAAAATTTCTACAAAAGTTTAGTGTTTAGACAAAAATTCTCCAATATTTGTGAAATTTCCACTAAAATTTAAGAATTTTTAAAGTTCAAAAACATCTTTTGGGTGTAAAAAAAATAAAAAACTTCTCTCAACTCTTTTTTTTAAAATTTTTTGATAAATATTGGTGAAATTCTTTTACATTCAAAAGATATTTTGGAACATTAAATTATTGAAATTTAAAAAAATATCGGAGAAATGCATAATGGCCGACATTTTATTATTTTCTAGAAATGTATTATGTAAAAATTCCAAAAGTCCCGTGAAAGTTGAATTCAAGCAACCATCCGATACCTTCAAATTCCATAATCTAATCAAACAGCCTCATCCATTATCGTTTCAAATAAGTCCAGCCAATGCACAAAGTCTTCTTTCATACCCTTTTTCATGTTAACATACCGATCATCTTCCTTTCCAACATTACTAACATGACCATTTCCTCTTACTGCCTGTGATAAACTTGGAATATCCTCACCATGCCACATTCATATTTGATCATTTTGATCTATCTCATATTGGAACAAACGAAACCTAATATCAAAATATGATTGTTTTTTAATATTCACGCATTCTACATAAGGATCATAGATCATATTTCCTTTGATATTGGCCTTCATAAAATCAACAAATATTATCGACAATCTCTACACATAATCAAAGAACCTATCTAAAAATTCACATAACACAAATCAAATCTTGTTAAATTTCACAATAAATCTGATAAATAATTTATTCCATTTTTCTAACGACAAGTCAATAATTTATCAAAATCTAAATATAAAACCTATAACACTAAAGTCATTAAAAGCTAACCAAAAAATCACAAAATAAATCCACATAATAAATAACAAAAACTAAAATGATCCAAATCACTTTTTTTTTTCAATTTCACAACAAATCTAACAACTAATTTTCAACAATTTATAACGACAAATACAACAATTTTTCAAAACCTACGTAATTAATGTGGTGTTTGGCAATGTGAGTTAGAACTTAAACTTTTAGTTGCTACAGTGTAAACTCTTACATGCTAAATTGTCAAAAAAAAAGTACTACCGCATAAAGCTCTTATATGCTATAGTGTTTTTAATTAAAATTGGTTCTAACAATTAGTTTTAACTAATACTTCCAAAGAGCCTATAAATTAAATGAATTAAAATAACTAAAACTAAAAATAAAAGACTAAAGTTAATTAACTAACCTAGTAAGAGGGAAGAAGAAGAGGTGGTGTAGGTGGAAGGGAGGCGACGGAGGAGGTTGTAGGAGACGATGGAAAGCTTGGGCAAGGTGGAAGGGAATTGTGTATGTGAGCTTTGGGCATGGGAAGGTACAGAACGAAGAAAAGGTGATGGTGGCATGGAGAGAAGGCGACAACGACGATGAAACAAGTAGAAGTGACGCCAGGGGAGGAGTGAGAGAGAGAGAGAGTTTATTGACACACACACATGCATAGAGAGAGAGACATAGAGAGACAGAGAGGAGGAGGAGGAGGAGGAGAAATTTTTGTAAAAATTATGAAAACCCACATTTATAACTAGACTTTAGATGATGGGTTTCCTGTAAACCATGATTGTTTTTGAAAAACAATCGCTTAAAGTATAGTAGGGACTTTTAAAACATGGAAGTCTCTATACTATACTGTTTTTATAGGACATTTAAAGAACAGTCATCTATCTAATGGGCATTGTTTATACTACATTTTGTAGAAATTATTTCCCTTTTTTTTTCCTTTTACAATTAAACACTGGTTCCTACTTTACCTATATAAAAAAAATATTATTTCTACTCTCCAGTAATCTCTCGTTTATTATCTTTTGTCTAATTAAATTCTAACAATAGAAGTAACAAATTGATATGGTTAAGTATGATACTTTAGCTTGGAGTAGTGCAGTGACACTTTTTAAAGTTCGGGATGGGCAAAAAGAGAATATAATCTTTTTATGATTTGATAGTTTCTAACATCGCAAAAATTTCTTGTTGATATTAATATTATTTCAACCTCTACTAATATTTTGGTATCAAAGACTTGGAAATCAGGATGCTTGGCCGATATTGTTTACTTTAGCTGGTCTAGAATTCTTTTTGTAATCCTTGAAATCTCTTTTGTTAAATCCCTTCATTTACCACTAAATTAATTAGTAGTTGGAATGGATTTAACTAATGCCATAATTTTACCCAAACTTATTTTATCACTATGGACTATCAATTCTATATTTATTTAAAGATGTAAATATCTAAGATTCGGTTTTTCAATTGCTTGTTATTATTTCCATAGTTTCCTAGTTAGTTAGTTTCCTATTTTCAATACTTAAATTTATAATTTAAGGCATATTAGGATCTCTTGTAATCTCTATTTATATTCAATCAATTCAATAGAAAAGCTTATAAAATGAATTAATAATGTTGTAGAAAGAAGTTATATATCGGAGTAACTCATTATATAGCTTAGATTATGATTAATAATGCTGTATCTTACTACTTACAAGTACTACTAAGGACTATAAATTTATGCTCTCTAAGCCTTATTTACCAACTAATATTTGACGCGCAAACTTCCATATGACCGGTTGGCAATCAAGAGTATGTTGAAATTTTGTCCACATATTTACAGCAGTATCATAATTTATCCGGCGAAATGCCATAGCACCTGCCATAAGCAGGCTCGTCCTGGAGATTTATCTGTATCTTTATCTAGCTATAATGATTAACTATTATTGGCTTAAGTAATATCAAATTAATGATCATTATAAAAGAGGATTTTCTAATTAATGCTTGGACCCTTTTAGATCTATATAAATGATTCGTCATGATCGTGGTATGAAACATCTGCATCTTCCATTCAAACTATTTTTCTTTCATGTAGTGGTGAGTTGGAATGCACCATATGGAAAGGATCGTACCAATTATGTACTAACTACACATGGGATGTACCCCATTTGTAGCATTGTCAATCGAAATTATATAATCCTTTATATGTGTGCGCCAGACCTTTAAGCCTTAATGATTAATGCATCAATATTTATAGAATTATTTATTTACTTTCTCTTATATCTCATCTCTTTATCTTTTCCAATACTTTATCAAAGGACTCAGATCATTTATTTGATATTTTAGATCATGTTTAATCAATCATGGTATATCATGTTATTTAATAGAGTCAAACATTAATGAAATTAAGAAAAGTTAAAGTTTCAATTTTTTTTATAGTATTGTGATTATGATGTAATTAATTAGACATTTTGTTACGCACTAAAATTGAATAAAAGATTCTAGTGATTTCATGCTCACATTTTATATTTGACTGGCGCAATTACTCCCTTTGCCATAGGGGATTCATCTAAAATCTTCAAAGTGTAGTACTCTTGAAGGTCTTATTAGTTGATACCACTCCGATTAATTTTATCCATATTGTCTTGTATGGTGTCATGTAACTTACATTGTGTTTGAGATAGCGATTCAAATATTAGAGTTAGAATTCCTGTAATTTCAAATTTTAGTGTTGGAATTCCTGTAATCAAATTTAAAAGTTTTATTAGAAGGTCTAGAGTTTAACAATGCAGCTCCAAAATCCATATTATTTTAATTCCTATTCATTTTCAAACGGTGTACTCTTACAATTACCAAAAAAGAAAAAAATAATTGTCCAATCTCTCTCTTTTTCTCACACTCACTTACATGCCCTCATCTACGAAAAACAAATTATAAATCTAGAGCCCTTCAAATTCTCATCCCAAATAATAAGAAATTAATGGTCAAACAATGCAGCTCCAAAATCCATACTCTTTCAAAAACACTCTCATTCATTTCAAATGGGGCACTCTTACATTCCCAAAAAAAAAAAAAAAGAAGAAAAAGAAAAATCAGACTTATTCAAATCTCTCTGCCTCTCTCACATACATGGCCTCATCCAATTAGAAAAACAAACCCATGAAGAGGTTTTCAAAAAAAAAAAAAAAAAAAACCTAAAAATTAAAAGGAAATTAAAGACTATCTGCACCAAGGGCTATGATGATCCGAGTAGTGAGAAAACCGCAGCAATGGGCTGTCGGAGGAGCAACATCCCAAAACGTCGACGTCTTTGTCAATCCCAATAGTACTACTAGTACGGCCTCCACGTACACCACAATAATATTCATGCAGGAAGAACAATGGCGTTCGATCATCATGATCTGATGATGATCTTTTCTGATTCCGAACCATCTTCAGAACTCTCTCGAACACAGACACCTCGCATGGAATCCTCAGAACTCCCGTCTGCTGGAACCCGAACTCCTCCTCGGCTTCTCTCAGCAAAACGTGAAATGCCCGACGACCCAAATACTCCGTCGGTATAACGAATCTCTTCTGCTCTTCTCCAACACAAACCGCCAGATATCCTTTTGGAACAGTACTAGAAGTACGGTTGTTGTTTAAGGTTGTTGCTGCTTCGTGAGAGTTTGGAGCACTTGTTTTGTTGTTGTTGTCGGAGAAAGAAATGGTTCTCTTGAGAAAATGTGTGGTTGATTTTGATGAGGATGATGAGTTGCCGAGCTTTCTCCATTTCTTGAGGATCTGTTGGAGCCTCACGATTTCTCTGATCTTGTTTGGCTTCTTTGAATGATATTCCATTATTGACATTTGATGAGAAAGCTGAAGAGCAAATAATATTAATAAAAATACTGTTGAAGTTGGTTTTGATATTCTATGATGATTATGATGATGATGTGAGGATCTATTTTCTCTTGATCTCACTTCAAGTAGCACTTCCTACTGTCAAATCTAGAGATTCGTTGGCCTTATGTATGGTGGTGGAGCTGCTTAGGCCTATTATTATTATTATTATTATTATTTTATTTTTTTGGGGAAAAAAAGCTCTCTCTCTGAAGAAAAAAGGGAATGAAGGGAATAGCCTAGGCCCACGAAGAAGAAATGTGATTTGGCGAATTACAATCGGATGCATAGGCATGTTTGTTTTGCATATTGTGATAATGTTTTGGACTTGGTCTAAAGAAGTAAATGTTTGTTTTTCTTAGAATTTAAATCAAATGAATTATTTGAATTTAAATTTTTAGAGTTTTACTTCTTTTTAAATTTTTTAGACTTGGATTAGTTTATTATAAAAAAATCTCATATTTTTCTCTTATATTTTTGAAAAAAAAACATAAATTTTTTATTTGATATTCGATTGGAGCGATTATTCTTCCATTACATTCCCAATAAAGAGAAGAATAAATCAATATCTATATTATATATTTTTTAATATCATGAACATTAAGATTTTGTTAGATTTGTTAACAAATTAAAGACTGTTTCTACTATCTATTCAAATATAAATTTTAATTTTATTCCTTGTTTAGATTAATACTTTAAATACACATCCAAACATCAATTCGAATAACAATTTAAATCGTACAATTCAAATCAAAATAATCCAAATGAATACAATTCGAATCCATTTACTAAACGGATTCTAACATTAATTACCAGTTACGTTGTTTTGCATGTCAGATTTAAAACCTATATGTGCCACATAGATATAGCACAAATGCACATGCTCTTATATATGGTAATTTAGTTTTTTTAAATTAATAATTACTCACATTTTTTTCATTAGTGATGTTGGTCGCATGCAAAAACGTTGTGTACCTTGCATTTTTTTTAAATGTATATTAGAGTGTTTACTTGTGCTTTGCAATAACCAATCCTACGTTATAACTAGTAGAATTAGAGTGTCTAATATAATATAATATTTTGTTTTGTATAAGAGTACGTGGCTTAAGTAAACAGAATTAGAGTGTTTATTATATCTTTCATAGAATTATTGTTATATACAAATAACTAAAACAACCCATTTGTTTCTCAATTTGAAACTATTTATTACTCCTACATTTTTTTTCCACACTTCCTATTCCAGCTTTTAACCAGAAGGCCAAAAGTTACACCTTTTATTACTCCATTGTCTAGTACAATATTAGTAACACCTAATGAAGTTAGTTTTCAATATCATTTTCATTTTTTTAATTTTCTAGTTAGAAAAATATATAAGAATAAATTTGATATAATAAAGATTACACAGAAAAAAGATTAAGTAAAAATACATATAAAAGAAAATATTTTAATAGAAGCAAAATGAAAAAAGGCAAATATATTTAAAAAACACACTATTAGAAGAGTTAAAATGCAAAAGAGTTTTGAGGGAAAAACCAAATAAGAAAAAAAGAAGAAGAAAAAATTATCAAAAAAGTGTAAAAAAGGAAAAAAAAAAAAACAAAAAGAATAAAGAAAAATGTAGGAACCACCATGTGGCGCAGGGAGAAAGAGTGAGGAGAGCTCTTTATTTATTTCTTTTTTTGTGAAAAACCATTTTTATTCTTATGTTTATAATCTTATTATTTATAAAATTATAGATCCTAATATGATATATTACTTACCTTTTGCATTGGTTCCTACTGTTTGCTTTTCCTATAAATGACAAGAAAAGGTCAATATCAGACTTCGCCCTGCTCTTTTTAGATATACGAGGAAACTAACGTGACTTATCACATACTTTATTTCAATTCTTTAAAAAATTTTTGACCATAAAATAGCAAAAGCTCATCACTTGTAAGTAAGCTAAGTACTTTTATTATCTATTCTAATGGATAGACAAAAAGTAATCCTGCAGTACGGTAAGGGTCTCTCGTTTTCCTTATTTATTGATTAAAATTAATATATGTTAAGACCCATGTGGAAGGGCTTGTATTAAATTCAGGTACACTGATACTTCTGAGTTTATTAATAGAATAATAAATTCATGTCTTCAGGTTTTTCTTCTCCGTCAACGGCGAGAGGGCTTGACTGCTTTGGTTCCGAATGCAAACCGTCCCAACAGTCAAGGGACCTCATACCGTGCAATTGTACTGTTCAAACTTTATTGTATTTTAATATCATTTAAGTGCTTGGAATTCGTTTATTTATTTATTTACTTTTTGTTTCTGAAGATTTATTTATGACTTAAATTATGATGCCCTCGAAATAAGGTATTTCAGACTCCAAGGCCACCTCATGTGATTTTCTTTTTCCCAATCAACGAAGAAAAAGGAGATGTTAACATCAAAGCAAGGAAATAATTAATTTTTGAAATCAAATCAAATCAGAAAGCGAAGGGTAATAAAAATATTGGTCTGGCCGTTTGTT
Organism: Artocarpus hirsutus; assembly: GCA_946598075.1. Classification (NCBI taxonomy): domain Eukaryota; kingdom Viridiplantae; phylum Streptophyta; class Magnoliopsida; order Rosales; family Moraceae; genus Artocarpus; species Artocarpus hirsutus. Next base: position 89,580 of record CAMOHE010049231.1, read on the forward strand.
AGTTTTCTACTTGATCATCTCTTGCACGAATGAAATTAACAAGAAACATTGATGATAGAGCAAAGCCTCAACCAAGCTAGGTCACGAGAGATCCTAACAGTTAGCCTCCAAGGAATGCCGCTCGACTGTCTTTTATGGTTTGTCATTTTAGTTTGCTGGAGAATTCTTGGTAGGGTTGCATGCTTATCGGTAAAACATTGTATTAATCGTAAAATTAATTAGATATATTTTTAAACTGTCAGATGATATTAAGATAGCATTTATATTAAATTAAATAAGATATAATAATTTAGAGCATGTTTAGCATATTGTATTGTATTATATGTCATTGCGTTGCATTATATTGTATTGTATACAAAAAATATAATACAACACAATACAATATGATGTACCAAACAAGCTGTTAAGAACTAAAGATATGACCTTAAAAAAACCGTAGGTACAATTTTTTTTTTCATATTGTAAAAAAGAATTAAAAAATAAAAAAAAACTTTTATCTTTTAATTTTACTATGATATGACAAGAAGAACCACTCTAATGGTAGTGGTTTTTTTCTATTAATTTGTAAAATCTCAAGGGACTAATTTATATAATGACTGCGAGTACCTATCTTCCTGTGATGCATTATTTTTAAGGTTAATAAGACATGGAATAATTATGATTGTAGAATTATAATATGTCTCTAACTTGGTGAGTTTTTATATATGTCTCAAAATGATAATATTTAAATAATTAGTATATAATTATATAGTATAGAATGCGACATCTGTATAATAATTATCATTTAATTATGACTATTTTTAAAACGTTTTAAAAATTATATTAAATTTCAATTGTATTATAATAATTTGTCCATACAGTGTAATTTTTCTTATTTTTAACTTGGATATTTATAAAACAATGTTACATTTAATCAAATGGCTAATAAAACAGCTTGCTTCACGGGTAATTCAAAATAACTTGTTAAACCTGTGAATTTCAAATTCAACCTTATCATAATTTTCAAAAAAGTAAAAATAATCTTTAAATGATACATTGTTAAACTCGAATTATTCTAGATTCACATTTTTTTATAGAATCTGTTTAATAGTGTTACCCTTCAAGAGTTAAAATTTGTGGTACCATCAAATTTTCTTCTCTCTTTTTCCTTGTCAAACAACCAAAAATCCAAATATAATGATTACCAATGTATTTTTTTAACTTCATTGCCAAAGTATTTAATTTCTAAATATTACTTCTAATTAGAATGTAAAAAGTATTTTATTTCATTACCATCAAATTTTCTTCTTTCTTTCTTTCTTTTTTTGTCGAACAACCAAAAGTCCAAATATAATGATTACCAAAGTATACCAAAGTATTTAATTTCTAAATATTACTTTTTATTAGGTTTTAAAATTCCATTTCAATCCTAGCAAAAGTAATATTCAACCATAATGGTTAGAAAACTTTACAAAACCAATTAATTAAGGCATAAATTACAAGTACATCATTGGATTTCCCACAAAATAAAAAAAAAAAATTGTAAGAGATGTCATCTTTCCAAAACTAATTTTAATAAATGTTAAGTTTTGAAAATATTTGTAATAAATGTCAATTTTATGATGTAATTAATTTATTTACCTCTTTGTTTATAGTGTAAATAAATCTTATTTATACAATAAATAGATTTTATGATACAAATAATCTATTTACGTAAATAAATTGTTTACATTGTAAATTTAACATGTACTATAAATATTTTTTAAACCCTGATATTTGCTTCAAAAATTTCAATAATGTGACATTTTCCTCGCTCTCCCTTTTGATAAATACAAAGTTTGGTTAAACTGATCGTGCTCAGTCTGCTCAACTAATTCTTATTAATCACATAAGATCCTTGGAACAACAGCTAAGAAATATATGTTTCCCTTTATCTCTATAGTGAAAAAATGTAGGTAGCCTGACATGTTGAAAGCACCTATATATATGTCATAATTCATTAAATTGAACACCATACCTTATACGCACACACACACACACGTTAATTATTTCGTGTTTAGATCTTGAGTAATTCTTCCTGGAAAAGTTTCTAGATGCACTTTTTGTAGTACATGAAAATCATTAGAACAATCAAGGCTAAGTGATACATATACACACAAACGCACACATACATACATTCATACATATACATATACATACATACATATATATATATATATATATATATATAAAAGACACATATATAAATTTTTACCACAAAACTGTGTTGCCTATAGAAAATTCATCTGACAAAATTATATTATTAAGACACATATCATAAATACGCTGATAAAAGTGCAAAATAATATTTACAAAAAGTTAAGAAAAAATAGGATGTGGATATTTGATAGCAAAATTACAGAAATCATTAAGATTGTAGCTTAAACAAAATGGCCGTATGTACCAGAAAGATGTGTGAAAAAAAAAAAAAAAAACGTAAAATTGACCTTGAAGCGTTAATACTATCCTTATTATTGTTACTATAATTGTTACAATCATTACAATAACAGAACAAATTTGACTTTGGCTAAATGTTTTTAAAATGATGATTGGGAAGATTTTAAAAGTTGGGTCCAACGTTATGTGCACTCAAAGTTAAGTATTAAAAACTTTCTGTTAAATGATTGAGCATATAAAATTATTCATCATTTATAAATTATATAGCTAAATTTTTAAAAATTAGCTTGGTGAGTTCGTTGAGAGGTGGCATCTCACTTACTGAAATTACTATTTAAAGGATAATAATTATTATTTTCGAACTGTATCCAATTACTAATACAATAATTTAGTTGCGAGGTAGAAAGGGCCAACATATTACGGACAAAATTAAGAAAAGGTAGATGATCACTTTTGACGAGATCCTGATCAATAGCACTATCATATGTTAATAAATTGTCTATATGTCCTGATATTACTCTATGATTATAGAATTAATTAAAAAACTAATTAATATACTCGAAGAGTAAGCTGACACCCATATGCATGCATTGATCATTAGTATTGATCGTCATGTTCTTAATTTTTATATTCTAATAATATTTAGTTTTATTCATACTCCGTCGTTAACCCCAATGTCGATCTGACACAATTCGCGGCAGATGATGATCTCTTGAGTATTTTCAATATTACCGTGCTTCTTAAGTGTGATTCCACGCTAATCAAAGCATTATATATATGTATATACATATACACGTACGTATATAAATATGTATATATGTATGTATATATATATGTACATGTATATGTTGGCTTCTAATTTTGTTAACTTATAGTCATATGGAACAGAAATAGCTAGCAACAGAAACACAACAACCCAATTTAGAATCTTAACGCTGATGCTACAAATTGTGTCCACCCTAGGGATTTGTTTTTCCTCTTTATTAGTTTTTTCGCAATGAGATAGATATTAATTACATCTAACACATGCTTTGGACAAAATAACATTTAATTATGCTGACAAGAAGGCCGAATGTAAAAAGAAAAAAAAAGGGGTGCTCCTTGATGAATTAGTGCGCACTACCATCTCCTTTTAAGTATTAGTGACCAGAGTAATCCACCCAATTAATAAGGGATGATTAATATTTGATTACCGGAGAGAATATGCACATAAATATATATTTTATTTGTGAAAAGCTTTAACTCTGGAATTTTTAAATATTTTTTCTGGCGCTTAATTTGGTTTAATGAAATTCAGGTTTCATACTTGTTCCTGTTCCTTTTATATAAATGATCTATTAATTAAATTCAATTTTAAGGATTAATTGAATAGTGTGTCATTTTAATTTTATTTATTATTTATTATTTATTTTTTTAAATGATAATAAATAAATAAAATAAATTAAATTGGTCCAATATATCTCTATTTTTAAGGGATCTCAACCAAAGAGTATTTAGAACTCTTACAACATTTCAAAAGGCCTCTTTTCAAATTGATGGTAACGTACACCTAAATGTAAATGTGTTTAAAAAGTTATTACATATAAATCAAGCCTAGCAGTAATACAGAGAAATGCACCATCTTTCTAAATTGCTTAACGTTTAGAAGATTCTCTTTATTTTCACAAAATTTTCTTCAAGAATTATTGCAAAGATATTCTCGATTCATCCTTCTGTTTATCAATGGCTAGAGGTTAAATTTCCTTTCCTTTATATTTCCGCATTTAGATAATTTGTATGCAATTTGGTTCACGCATATTTTAAAAATCATAATTATGTATATGAAAAATCTCTCATTTGGTATCAGAGCCTTGTTTTATCTCTGCCTTGATCTGTATGAATGGGTTCTTAAAGTTTATTGAAGTTTTTTAAAATACCTAAAACTTTGCATATGCAATCATTTTTTTTGATGAAAACCAACGTTAAAAATATTAGAAAATATATTTTCTAACATTTTTGGGTTCTTAAAATGTCAATTTTCGTGCCTTAAAGGTCTAGAAACAACGGCGATTGCAATTGGACCCATTTGGGTCAAAAAGACCTAGTTTCATGAAGGGGACGAAATTTGGGGTCCAAAACAATGTGTCATTTTGGCCCCAGGGGATGCTGTTCTCGCCTAAAAAATGCAATGTCGTTTTTTATAGTTAAAAACGACACGTCATTTTACTCAAGGGGCACGTTTCTGGCCTCAAAAACGACATGTCGTTTTTCATAGTGAAAAACAATACATCGTTTTACTTAAAGAAATGTGCACGTCGTTTGGTGAAAATGGACACGTCGTTTTAATTCTGTAATGGAAAATGATATATTATTTTCAGGAGCATTTTTGACAATATTTTTAATTAATTCTGTTTTGGTATTTTTTACACAATTTTTTATTTGTGTATTTTGAAAAATTAATTTTTGATGAATCTAAAATGAATTTAATGAAATCCAAGATTTTATTATTTATGTTTAAATAAAATATTGGAAATTTATTAGATATGGTAATAATTTTATGCATAATTTATTTTGTATGTATTCTTTAGTTATTTTATTTTGATACATGCAATTTCATGAATATTTTATGATGAAAATTAACTATTTTAAGTGATTTGTACAATTTTAATTGATTTAATAGTAGCCACAATATCTTTGATTATATTGAAATTATACGTTAATTTTTTTGAATCATATGTAGTTAAACAGATGTTAATTGTAATTAATTATGTCTAATATAATGAAATTTATCCTACAAGAAATTTTATTATATTAAACATGATTGGTTAGGAGGAAATATTATATTATTTTCTTAATGTGCTCACAGAGATTAAGAAATGGAATATAGTTTAATAGTTTTATCATAAGATTGTGTATGAATCTATGTGAATTCAAAACTTAGTCCACAGGCAGTTACTATATGTCATTTGCTTCATAATTTTGGTAGCATGATTTACATTGGTAAAACATGACATATAGTTATTAGCTTTAAATTTTGTGACATGAGCATGTATGTTTGATGTATGTTTGATGTATTATAGTAATTCAACCTGTTACTTTATTTGATATAAAAAGCGATATTTTCAAGCTTAAGAGTGATAACTACAAAGTTTGGAAGGAGAGGATCCTCCTTCATTTGAGGTGGATGGACATTGACTAGATGAACCATCTCATGTCACTAAGACCAGCATTCTAAATGATGTTGATCGATATGAAAAGTGGGAGCGATCCAATTGCCTCTTAGTTATGCTCATAAAGACTAAATCTCTGCTGGGATTAGGGATTCGGTTGATCAATATGATAATGCCTGTGCACTACTAAAGGCTATTGATGAACAATTTAAGTCTTTAGATAAGGCATCGGCAAGCACCCTGATCATGCAACTTTTATCCTTGAAGCTTACAGGTATTAGAGGTGCATGAGGGACATTGCGGCTCAATTGAAGATGCTTGAGGTTAAGATGTCTAATTTGTTTATGGTCATTACATTCTGAATACTCTACCCTTGGAAATCATAGGAACGTGCAAATAAGATGTGTGCACATGTGAAGGCTATAGGAACGCGCAAACTAGTTTTAAGTAGTTGTTTTATTTTGTATTTGGAAAAGACATTCTATATCTAGAAATTTAATTTTAGTTTTCAGACTTGTATCAGTGGAATATTCCTTTAATTTTTTAGAATCTTCATTTAGTTTATTTTATAAATCTAATTTTATTGAATGTGGTACTTTGTCTGATGGTCTTTTTGGTCTTAATTTGCAAAATGATGTCAATTATACCACTATGCACATTCATGAAAATGTTGGTATAAAGCGATATGTTGTGTATGATGAATCCTCTATGTTGTGGCATCGGAGATTGGAACATATCTCCATTGAGAGAATTAAAAGATTAGTAAGTGATGGAGTACTTAAAAATAGAGATTTCACTGGAGGTATATTTAAACTTTTCCGGATTAACTTTCTCATTCTAATTTGTATCTAAACTTTTGGAGGTGTATTTCAGAATTTGTGGGCACCTCAAAACCCAATCATAAAGTTTGCAACCACTTAATTTCAATCATTCCATCTGATAATAAATAGATTTCGTTCAACAAAATATTGGCATAGTAAATGGAATATATTTTGACTTATTCTCCAACTGCCTTAACGAAATAAACCCTTCAAAAGTAAATTGTAAAAGTTTTCAGAATATAAAGAGTTTGATCGACTGTTATGTAAAAATTTCACGAAGCATGCACTTTCCCCTTATAAATAAAAATTAAAATAATTTGTTTAAGTATATAAGAAACGAATATAATTAGTGCACGGAATAATTTTTTAGAGGAAATTTTATATAAAATTGTAGTCTCGAAGGTTATTTACTAATCGAAAGTAATGTAGTTTTTTTGGGAAATTGTAATAAATATCAATTTTCTAAACTTAATTGGAATAAATAGCAGATTTTGAAAATATTTATAGTAAATAGTAATTTTATGGTATAAATAAGTAATTAATTTACCTCTTTGTTCATAATATAAATAATTTTTATTTATATAAAAATAATTTATTTACCCTCTTGTGTAGTAAGTAAATAATTCTTATTTATATAGTAAATAAATTATTTACATCATAAATTTACTATTTACTACAAATATTTTCAGAACTTGTTACTTCAAAAATTTTAAAAATCTAGCTATTTCCCTCATTCTTCTTCTTTTTTTTTTTTTTTTTTGCTATTTTTTAAAGGGAATTGTCCTAAAGGGCGAAAAAAAATGTCATTATATTGAGGCAAAATAACTGTCTGTAGTTACAAAGTCTGTGATGCAACTAGGCACATCTTCGAGCCAATATCTATCTTGAGAAGAGTGAAAACCAAACTAAGCACGGTGATGAGCTACACTCTTCCCATTCTGGGAAAGCAGTTAAAGACAAATTTATGAAATTTAGAGGCAGAAGACAGAATCATTGAATATTGGCCCTTCAATGGCATTAGGTTGAATTTGATTCATGACAACAACCACATTCTTGGCGTCAGCTTCCATAACTGAAATATTAAAATTTGCTTCCGTTGCAAACTTGAGTTCTTCTCTTATAGCTGCTATGCATTCCACCACAAAAGGAGAGAAGTTTCTGGCATTTTCTGAAGAATCTCTAACTAGGGCTCCCACCAGCCCAAGCGAAGCCCCCAACAACGGTTGCATCAATTTTTATCTTCGTTAGACATTGGTTCCGACATGGTCAAATAGGTTGCTCTCGACCCATAATCAGTACCCATCTATTCTCAACAGGGCATCAACAAGTCGATAGATCGAGTTGGGACCCAAAAAATTGGAAATGGCTAGTATCCCAAAACGTTGTTCTCATCCACGTTATCACACTTGAACAAGGAATGAAGGGTGGTCTCTCTTTCAACTTTGCAACGCTGACATATTACATTGCTAGAAATGCCTCCATACTCCAAGTTTGCTAAACGGGTATAAAATCATTTGAAACTTTCCAAGTAAAGATTTTTTACCTTTTGAGGGTTGGCAAGACTCCATATGACTTTCCACCAGTGGCTTTCACTTTCAATGCAAGACATGTGTTGCTCTCTTGGTTTTCGTATCATTGCTCTTGGCTCTATAACCTCATCTAACTATGTACTCCCCTTTGTCGTCGAAATTCTAAACACGTTGGCCTCATGCTACTCAAAACCCACCCCAATCCACATGCCATACCGCTCTTCTAAGTTCTTCATGTTTTCAGTAACCATCAATATCAGTATTCAAAAGCTTACCCACCTTCATGTTTCCAATACTGTCATTTGTTGAGACTATGATTGGCATGAAGGAGATTGGTCTCGGCATCCACGGATTCTTGAAAACTCTTATCCCTCAAATATTTCCAACTTTTTGTTAAAGTATCTCTAATGCAATGCTAAATTGATATGCCAAAAGCAAATTTTATCATTTGATTGTCAAAAAAAATTCTCTAGTGTAATGCTATCTTTAATGCTAAACTTATTACGTATTAAACTTTGTAGCTTTGTGGCAAATTTGCCACAAAGTTTAGTATATAGAAAATTTGTCATTTGATTTTCATTGGTTGATAGACTGACTCTCTAATTTGCTTTAATGATTAAAACATTCTTATCTTTTAATTAATTTTATATTAAAAGTTTACTTTTAAAAGCATCAGGGTTTAATAATTATTAATAAGACAAATATGAAATTTTAAATACTACTATACATTGGGATATAAAATCAAATATGTTATTTTTATACTTTTTAGTAGTGAATATTATGTTGGGATTGACATTTATATTGAAGATGATCTTACTCTTATTTTTAAAAGTTGTCAACCCCACATCAAACTGCGCCAGGAAAGGAGGAGTTAGATTTTACCTGAGCTTCTAACAGGTTCCCAAACAAAACATATTTGAATTTCAATTTTTTCATGAAACGGAGTGAGGGTTTTGAAGGAGCCTCCAACATTGTTAGGCCTTTCCAACCCATGCTATTTTTGGTGGAGAAACGCTAGTTTGGTAATTTTTCCCCCAAAAAGAACGTGGAGGTCGTAAAGGAATAGTAGCATGCTAAATCTAACATTCTACTGCTTATAAAATATCTTTTTTTAAGTTTCTTGATTTATAAAAAACTCAACAAATTAAATTACAGTTTTTTATTTTTGACCCTAACTCCTCATAGTTTTGAAAAAAATTAATTTCCTTTTGCTACCAAAAAAAACTTTTTTTGTCCCATATTTTTATGCCCTGTATTTTTTGTATTATCTCATGGTTAATTTATATGGTGGAAAAAACTTCAAATAATTAATCCAACATTAATTAAAATCACATAATATTGAAAATAAACTAATACACTAATATAATGCAAGATATATATAATCTAATAAAATTACATAAACTTAACCAACCAACGATCTAATACTCTAGAAGGTCTGTTTCGGAACCTCTAATATTATTGAAATATTGGTCAAAAGCATTAGAAGTAGAGGAAGGCCCCTTCTTGTTTTTGTTGTTGTTGTTGTCGTTGTCGTCATCATGGTCGTCGTCGTTGAAATCTTTTTTATAGAATTCTTACTTTGTCAGCTAGAAAATGTTTATGTACACATAGATCAACGATGAAATTCAATTCTTGAAATAATTTTCTTTTCTCTTTTTCTTCTTTGAGGGCCAAATTCTTCTTTTGGATCTCCGTTTATTCTTGCCTATCTGAACTGGTCTTTTTAAACATCTCCAAAAGTTGTCGATTTTCTTCTTAAATGCTGTTGAAGGCAGATTACATTTGGTCATTAGTTTTTCTTTTTAATTTGGCTTTCTTAACCTCAACGGATCATTGAGATGAAGTACCACTAACACTGTCATCACTTAAATTAAGAGAAATGAAAACAGCCTAGGAGATGTTAATATGAGAGATTCAAGAGAGGGATTATTTGATTGTGATGAGTCATAAATTACATTTTTGCCTTCTAGCAGCTTGTCTCGCGGTGGTGACTTTCTTTTTGAAGTTCTCAAAATTTTTAACCATATTCCAAACTTGATCAAATTTGAAGGCTTTTATGAACTTAGAATCTTCCATAAATTACGTCTTGTTTGACGTAACTGTAAATCATTATAAAGTTAAGTTTGAAATAATAGTAAAAAATGAAAATAAAGTTTAATAAATACTCAAAATATCTTCAATCGGATTCATATTTTCTACTTGTCTTACGCTGCCATTTAATTTATTAACCTCAGTGGTTATAGTATGAAATCGAGACTGTATTGAACGCTTACTACGATACTTCCCATTTGGGCTTCTTACTTCGCTGTACTTTTCCTCTACATAAGACCAAAATTAATTTGAAAACGGGTACTTACCAATAATAGGGTCTTGAGAAATATGTAAGTACACTTGACAAAGGAGCACATCTTCAGCAACAATGTGTTCAAAAGATCAAGAAACTGACTTTTGTCAACAAGTGGATGGTTTAGAGAACATATGGTTTAAAGAAATTAAGAATACACGCTTTGATGATATATATATTTTTTTAACAGGTGAATGACTGAAATTGAGATCAGAATTGCTATTTATAGAAAAACAAGAATTTTATTTGATGGTTAAGATGATGATGAAATCCATCCAATGGTTTAGAATATATTCTTTATATCTTATCAACTCTTCACTAAACCGTTAGATGAATTTCATCCTCATCTTAATCGTCAAATTGGATTTCGACCTTATCAAATAAGAATCTTATTAGATTTATACTTTATCTAATGAGATAAGAAAATATGGTTACTAAAAGTAAACCGTTAGATTAGTTTCTTCCTCATCTTAACCATCGATTGGATTTCGTCCTTAACGGATAAGAATCTTATCAGGTTTATGTTTGTAGGACTAAATGAATATGACAATATATTTTTCACTTTTGTGTTTATATTTAACTATAACATGTAATGTTTGGTTCATATTTTTAATGTAAATTTACTTTTAATTATATTAGTAGTAGATGGGTTATTTTAGCTATTAAAATGTAATTTATTAATCTACTTTCTATGACTTCGTTAAATAATACAACATGTTATTGGATCAAAACATGAAAAAAAATTTGCATAGGCTCAATTGATAAATTGTAGGGAATTAGTATAAAGTAATATAAAAATGGGATAAAATATAATATATTGGGAATATTCATTTTTAGTGTTAGAAATGGTGTAGTGGGTTGGAGATAAGTTACTTTTTTTTTTTTTAAGGGAGATGAAGTTATTAGTTGATATGACAGTAATACTATTTTAGTGTGAAAATTATGCCATTTCGATGATATGTGTCAAAGATGTTGTCACGCCCCGGAGTACGGGAGATGACGTGGTGGTTTAATTAAGTTAATTAAGTAAAGATTTAGTTAAAAACAAGGTTTTAGATTTAAACTTATGAATAAAAAGTTATAATTTTAAAACCATTTGAATGAAAGAAATTAAGGAAATAAAATGGATCATCATAATAATTAAGCAAATAATAAGAATATAAAAATAGATAAGTATGGGGTGGAACGCGTATGGGTCCCACTGGCCACATATTGTGCACACACATGTAGTACTGGCAATATTATGATACAACCACAGTCCAAAATAAAAGAGAAGTTAAAATCTTACATGCTTTGAATTGTAATTTAACCTACCCAATCTTCTACTGATAGTAAGTCCGG
>CAMOHE010049232.1:4700-52532 GCA_946598075.1 Artocarpus hirsutus
GACTCAAGTTTTTGTTCATAAATGCTCAAATATGTATGCTAACATAATTAGAAATTTGCATGAACTTGGAACACGAAAATCATGCATTAGACATGGAGAAAACACATACTAAAACCAAGTTTGAATTTAAGAAAACCTACCTCAAAACTCCTTTGAAAAACACCAAAGTTTGGGTTAAGAATCAAGCTTGAATTGACTCCAAAACGACTTCAAACGTGGCTGGAAATATAGTTGTCGTGGTTGCAAAGAAAGCTTTATGCCTTGTGTTTTTAGTTGGAAATTGAAGTGAGAAAGGAGAGAATGAGAAACTAGAGAAGAGAGTGGTGATGGTTGAATATATAGGCATCAAATTAATTGAGGAGCGGGATAGAATTAAATGAGCATTAAAAGACAATGTTATCATGTCTCCCATGGAGACTTTTAGCAAATAATGTCAACATAATTGAGGGGACAAATGGGGTATGTTGTAGAAGAAGATGAAGGAGGCATTAAAAAGGTAGTTGAGAAAACATATCGATGTCTCCAGGTAGTTGAGGTGAATTAATTCTATGTCTCCAAATGATAAGGATGCTATTTAATTGAGTATTAATGTAGCGGGACCAGGTTGGTAGAAATAAGTGATAGGTAGATTTAAAATATTTACTACGAAGACTTAGTAAAAATGCTAAAGTGACATTTTATTCTTATGATTTTACAAAAAATCATACCCGTTAAAATAACAGGTGTTTCATTAAGCCTACTCACATAAGAATTTAAGTTCGAAACGAAAAATCCATATTTGATCAAACTAAAACACCACCAAGCTCAAAAAGAAAAGAAAAATAACACTCAATAAATATGATGCACAATTTTAAAGCTCACTCTTGTAAAGCATCATTATATGTAACAACGTACGTACCGCAATAGTCCATACGTCAACTTGTACATGCATCAAACTTCAACACTAGTTTAGCAACCAAAAAAAAAAAACCCACACTAAATGTCTTAGGGGTTCCATGCCAAATCTTATTTTTAGTCTAACTATAAGGCCAAATTTATAGCTTGGATTATGACTTTTTAAATATTCCAAAACGAGTTAATGATCCGGGAGGATCATGTCCAATTTTTGTTGAGATTTTAATATTCAAACGAATGGAGAGTCAACACTATTAAAATAAAAAGTGTTTTTTACTATTGAGATTTTAATAACTAAATAGTCAAAAAGAAAGATCAAAAACTTGTTTGAAGACATTATAAGTCACGAACCAAAATAGAATTCAACCTATAATTTAGCGACTATAAATAAAATAACCCTTTACCTAATTATTTACCCATCTTGCTTTAATACTTATGTGTTTTATCTTTAAAGACATGTAACAATCCCACATAATAACAATAGAAGTTGGTAAACAAGAAGCTGAATATAGAATATATTATTAGGTCTCTTTCTTTTTTTCTTTTTTTCTTTTTTCTTTTTTTTTGATTACTAGGACTACTAATGAATCTCTATGGTTTTACACCATCATAAAACAGCCATTAAGACATCTAACTGTTACCTAAATATTAAACCTGCACTCACCCTGTGAGCTTCTCAAAAGAGGCAAAACCAACAACCAATAAGAAGTGACTATCACGAACCCAACAGTCAAAATAATTGACACAAATGGGTGCACCGGGGCCCACCCTTTTTGCCGGGCCAATCGCTTGAGCCCATCCTCTATGACCATGCACAATCCTTGCAACAAATAAAACCCAGCCATTTCCCACTTAGGCTTCCTCCCGCACGTGATGTAGTAGAAGACCAGCTCATGCATGATGCCGGATACAACTAGTGTCACGAGAATCGCAATTACTTTGGCAGGGCCAAACCCGATTTTACCCGTTAAGGTTGTCCGAGTCGGGTCATAAACTGATTGCCTGAGTATATCTGAGGACATCCGACTCCACCTTTTTCCCCAAAAGTCTTGCAAGGATGTGGCAAAATATGGTCGGTTGAATAGTGGGACAAGCTCATACCGATTTACGGTCCCAAACATGTAGAGCCAGGCTAACGCGGTTAGACCACACCAAAAAATTGTAATTTTTGGTGAGCTATTTTCTATGTAGATTGCATTGAAAATGATAAGTATTGAAGGTATGGCTCCTGAAAGTAATTTTGTGAGAGCTATCAAGGGAGAAGGTGAAATATTAATATTGTTGTTTTTAATTCTGAACGGAAAAATAGAAACTATGGCAAAATCAAGAAAATTTTTGTGGGAGAGGAATAGAGGGCCTCGTTCGAAGGAGAAGAGGAGTAGCTTGAAAGATGTGATCCATGTGATAAAAAAAGACGAAATTCCTCTGGCAATGGCAGATGAGAAATGCCAAGGGAGAATGGAAAATAGGTAGAAGATAGGGATGAGAAATATTAACCTCAATATGCCTTTCGGGATTTTAGTGACAAAGAAGTAACAATAGCCTAATGAACCTAATATCAGAAGAACTGGATGCATTGGATTATTCCTGGTAAAAGGGGCAGTGGTGAAATTTCTTGGAGTAGAAGAAGGTAAAAAGTGTCGATTCGGTTTCAGCTTGGGTGTTTGTTGTTACTGCTTCTTCATGTTCATGATGATCCCATGGGATATACGTCGAGGCCATAAAATACAAGTTCATCATATAAAGGATGTGAGTGCAACGTCATGTGGATGCCAAAAAAGAAATTACAATGCTATGAGATAATGCATCGAACGAAATTTGTTTGCTATGATTTAAAAAAAAGGTGTTTAAAAAATATAAATCCCCATATTTTTGCATCCGAATTATTTTATTAGATATATCAAATAACTGTCATGAACAGCTAATATTCACGTAAGTGCACTTATGGTAAAACTAGATCATGACATGGAATATGCTATAGTTGAATGGGAAAATAAAGAAGTAAAGTTTGACAAAGTATAACTTGTTCCTAACCTCCAACTACCCGCTAACTTTCTTTCAAAACAAACACTTTGGGAGAACTACATCGACACCCTTGTGTCCATTCGCCTAAAATACTATGCATAGGCACTATTTGAAGACTGGCAAAGACCCGTATTATATTGAGCTGAAATGCGTACCCTTAGTTAACTTTTAAAAATTTTATGTTTTATTCATAGTTTTTTTTTCAAAAATTTTACGTGTATCTTTATTTTGCAAGAAATTACAGCTATGGCTCCATTAAATAATTAACATATAATGTTTTGTCTATATTTTACAACAAAAAATTATAATTATACCTTCATTCGATAATTGAAATATATAATTATATTTTGGATCAATAGAATGTTATATAAATACTATCTAAACACCAAATTCATCACCAAAATCAGACCAAATTAAAAACCAAAACTTAATTAATTTGCAACAAAAAATATCAATTCAAACCAAATTTTTGATCTAATCAACACACATTTTAGCAAATTCAAACCCAATTTGAGACCCATATAAATTTTGTATTAATGAAGGATCATATGTGGTAGAGAATTCACATCAAAGTGAAAAAGCAAGCAAAACTGATAGAGTTTGATGCAATACAGTTGAATTCTTACAAATTCAAACCAAAATAGGCTCTTAGTCTATCATTAAAAAACCGGTTTTATTCTTGGTACAAATGTGTGAAAAACTTACTATTCTCACTTAAAAATCTAGAGTGAGATTTGGTGCTCACAAGAGAATGGTTTAGGTCAGAACTTTGTGGGTTTTTTTTATTGCATTTTGCAATCAGTGGCTACTATGTAGTCACCGAAAGTTATGAAATATTACAACGTAATGGCAAATTGATAAGACTGGAGATGAAACATATATAGTAAATATATAAAAATATTCACGTTTCATATTATAATTTTTTTTTTTAGTTATTAATAATAATGACCCTTAAACTTTAGCATCTTTTTCACTTAGCTCATTGAACTTTAAAAATCGCTACTTTACCTCCTAAGCTTTTAAAACTCCTCGTTTTGCCCTCTTAATTTTTAAAATTACTATTTTGCCCTTGTTTCAAAACTCCTCATTTTGTCTCCTATTTTTTAATTTTCTATTCAAATAGACAGATTTAAGCCTATATGATTCACACATGGATCATCTGTGAGGACAAAAATAAGGATTTATCACTCTCAGGTTTTGTTTCACGTTTATACTTTCATTTGATGCTTTTGTTTTTTTATCTGCTCTCGTTTAAGAAGGGTTTAATTCCGTCTATTTGAACAGAAGATCAAAAATTTAAGAGACAGAGTTAAGAGCTTTAAAAATTCAAGGGCAAATGCTAATTTTGAAAATTCAGGAGGAAAAATGAGGAGTTTTGAAAGTTTAGGAGATAAAGTAGTGATTTTTAAAGTTTAGAGAACAAAGTAAAGGAGAACTAAAGTTTAAGGGCCATTAGTGTTAATAGCTCTTTTTTAGGTGTACTATAAATTTACATAGTAATTATTTTATGACTTTACTTTTTTATTTGTAAAATTTTCTAAATCTTTTCACTATAATCCAACATTTGTGGTGGAATTTATGTATGTCAATACTTTACCACAATATGGAGAAATTAGGAGGAATGCCACTAATTTTGGTGTGAATTAAACTATGCCACAACTAAAAAAACTTGTGTAACTTTTGCTACAATGGTTTAAAAAAAGAGTGCATGTATCTAAAAATACCCCAAATTAGTCTGGAGTTTGTTTTCAATTTCTCTATTTAACGTGTGGAATGAAATTCTCTTAGAAGAAGTGGTAAGTTAAAAAATATACTAAATAAATTGATGTAACAGTGTGGTATTTTTAAAATTTTTTTTATTGTGGCAAGTTTCAATCTAAGCTCCCACAGAAATGTGAAAAGAAGTATAAATATGCTTATATACCAGACGCTCGTTAATGAGTGCTACATCCATGGCATATAAGCTACTAATACTGTAATACATTTTTTCTCAAAGCTCGCCACTAACTGTAGCAACACCATCCGCTAAAATCTGTCCCTTTTTAATACATTTACCTCATGCAACTTGAGGTTTTTGATGATACAAGTATTTTTGTTAGAACGTTGATATATAACTAAGGGAATGCTTAAAGTATCTCTATTGTCCAGTTAAATGATCTTCTCAGTATCGGTATAAATGATCTTTTCCTCATGTTCGGCTATAGTGAGAACCTTGGAATCTAGAGCCACTTAGCATTCCAACCCAATTCCAACAATGCACTTTTCTGATCAAGAAAACGGAACTGCTTGACGTTGCATGTTAGAACTCATTAAAGCACGATTCGCATCATTATACTTGATAAAAGGAACGAGGGAAGCTCCAGTGGAAAAATATTAGAAGGGAAAAACCTGTTCGGTGGCAAATGTGTAACGTTGTCGTAATATGATCACTACATTTATTACAGATGCCACCTCAATCCTCAAACAAGGACAAAAGATGGGCCGGGCTAAATGATAGTGTGTACTATGGGCCAGAAATACATGTACGTTAGCCCAATGTGCATGCAGCTGACGTGGCAAGATCTGGTTCATGTCCCTAACATTCAAGCGGCCAAACAAAACCTCAAAGAGGAGAGGAACTTCCGACGACGATCAGCCAGAGAGGTATTTACACTCATCTCTTTGTTCTATTTTATTTTATTTTATTTTATTTTTTGAAAACAAGATTCTCTAATTGTTTGAAAACCGAATTGGAGGATTGAGGATTCATAGAAGGAATTTCGATTTCGCAGATCAAATAATTGAGTCTTCCGATTTGATTTCCTGAAGAAATTTTCGGAATCGGATTGGTACAAGCGTGATGGGTTTTGTCGTCACAACCCTAATTTTCGCAGTGGTCGGCGTGATTGCTTCTCTTCTGATCAGAATCTGCTGCAGCAGAGGCCCATCTACCAATTTGTATGTCTTTCCATTTTCGTTTTATATTCACTTTTTCCATCAAATGCAGGGATTTTTCTTGTGGATCGTAACCAAAGTTCTAACATTTTCTCATTAATATGGTTTTCATTCGCTTGATTGGGTGTTAATTGCTTTTTTTCCTTTCATTGAGCTGTTCAGATTGTTAATTGAGCTTAATTTCCATGAAGAAAAAGGTGTTTTTAATTTTAATTAAGTTTGGAGAATAATTAGATGGAGTATAGTGGAAATGATTACAAGTTTTTTTGGGATTTTAGATCAGTTTTGTATCTATAAAGTCGTGGATTGTGGAAAAAAGAAGGGAAGGAAATTTGATTAACTCGAATGAGTCAAGTAACTATTGAAATTAGGATCCGTGAATAGAAGTGGTAGTATGAGAATGTCTTGGCATTTTGTCTTGGATGATTTTGCTTTGTCTCTGCAATTGTGGATTGTAATTGTATGTTAATTGTTGATTACTTTTGTGTATTTACTGTGAAAATTAGGATGAACATTCAGTCCTACAGGATGTGAAATGTAAATTTTTTTCATGACATGCCTATTGTAGAATCTACTTTTGGAGTGATTATGGATGAGAACGGGCTCCTTTTCCTTTGAGATTTCAAACATCTACTAAATGTATCCTAAATTTGTTTGTGCACAGGCTTCACCTGACATTTGTCGTCACGGCAGTAGTATGCTGTTGGATGATGTAAGTTATTCCCCTTTCTCCTTGTTAGTTTCAGTTCCTTTTTGTCCTTGTTGTAATTCTTGATACTTTGTTGTCACAGCAAACAAAATGGGAATTGAATAATACATAATTCACATAGATGATGTGCATATATAACGCCAAATTGAGTGATACCTTTTTTATTTTTATTTTTATTTTTATTTGTATTTTTATTTTTTTGTTTCTGCCCTTGCCAACAATTGGATGATACACTAATCCAGTCTGCAAATAGAAACCTTCCTTGCTGTTTAGGGAAGGCTCAAGTATGCCATAAAATTTTCATGTCTTTTGTTACCTGGAAAAAGAGTAAATTTTTTGGATCAACTATGTTGAAATTATGAACTATTTTAGCTGGAAAACTCCTGATCTAAGATTCCCACTGTTGCATCTTCCATGTCATTGAGACTCGGTTTGGAAACCTAAGTTCTCTCATTTCTTATTGTGTTCTTTATCGATGTATACTTGCCAAAGTTTTTGGACTCATCTCAATATCTTTTCAGCTTTGTGCTTCTGTTAGATGCTTTACTTCATAGTTCCCTGTTGCAAAGTTATTGACAAACTGTTACTTTTCATATTTGTAGGTGGGCAATTGTTTACCTTGCACAGATGAAGCCACTGATCGTTCCGATTCTTAGTGAAGGAGAGTAAGTGAATTTTGAAAAGCTTTGTCATAAGGTTATGTATGAGCTATATGTTTCTTGATACTCCAGGTCACCCTTTATTGTTCCAAACTCCATGGGGGTGTTTAGGTGTGTACTTTTGGAAGAGAATTGAATGTGCCACAAAAATGACGCTTGGATATTATATTTTTCACTTCAGTTGTCTTTCTTTGTTCATTCATTCTTGAGAACAAGTTGATCCAGTGACGTTGATCGACCGGGGTGCATGTAACTATGTACCTTAATTTCGATTTAAGTGAAATAAAAAGTTAATCTTGGAGTTTTGTCTTTTCTGATTAGTGCAAAATTAGATGATCGTAGGTTACATAATTTTAAGTGTCTGAAAACCTCAAAGAAAGATACAAGTTGGGCAATTTTTTTTTTTTTGGGGTAAATATTCAAAGAGGCGAGCTTACACCTATGTCTACCTTGCTCTAAAATCAATTAATTGCCATTCATTGCCAATGATATCATCACACGTCTTAATAAGAAAACTGCTAAATAGCGACAAATAAAAATAAAATAAACTATTTAGGTTACCCTTTTTTCCCCCTCATTTTTCTATATGAACGCACCGGGGATAAATTTTTTGTTTGTTTTTTGGAGCGAGGGGGTTGGATAAACTTGCTATAACCGCCGGGCGACGAAGGACATTGGAAATTTCAAGAATTCTTTATTCACAATGACAAATATGCCCCCTATGAGTTCACATCTACCATGTAACCATTCCTACTTTTCTGTAGTATCAATGGAACCTCTATTTTTTACTTATCACGTCATTTCATTTGACCATATGAGTAAAAAGTAGGGTGTTTAACATGATTGTTATAACTGTTTTTAATTATAGTATGTGAGAGTTTTACACTGTAACGATTTTTTTTATTTTTATAGTAATATGTGAGAGTTTTATTTTGTTCATAACCGAGATTGTGGTCTAGACCAACCTTGCCAAACAGCCCATAAATACTAAAAATGTTCTAACCAATAGCTAATGAGAGAGACAGATAATTAGATAGAAAATAATAGAGCAAATCTCACCCCATCTCTTACCAAACTAAGATAAAGGAGTAGTGCTTTTGAGTTGGCCATTAGTGGTCGGTGGCCTCTGACTTTGAGGCGCAACTTGTATTTTGTAGAGAGGCAGAAAGATAAAAAGGTCCGCGAGGGGATAGAAATGTTGTGCAAACCAAGAAATTGCATTTAATTTCATTAAATGAGGCCACTAAATGAAAGCAGCATCCGTCTCATGATCATCGTCTCTGGTCTCTACTCTATAGTCTCTTTCAATGTGCGTTCACTAAAGTTTCTATAAAACACCACGACTACCCGCCAAAGAAGAAACTAGCAAAGCTGAGGGAAAAAGCTCAATAGCAAGGGCAAACTCGAAACTCAAAATTGATGAAAAAGAGGCCATCTGCGGCAACTATTGCGCCAATAGTGGTGCTGGTGTTGTGGTTCATGATGTCCCCGGCACTTGCATGCCCATATGACGGCAGTAAATGCAAGGCTTGTATTGTTAAGCAGCTTAAGTGTGGCTGCCCGTCGTGTGCGCCTGTGCTGCGCTGCATGGCTCGGTGCTTGTGGGGCGGTGGCTCGAGGTCCGAATGCATTCAGTCGTGTGACTGCGGCAGCAACGGCAATCCGAAGCTCTCTGATTGCAAGAAATGCATGTCCCGGTGCAAGTGCAGCTGCATGGTTTATTAGAAAGACTTCCCCTATCTCTATGTTTTGACGAGTATATTTGATTTCGTTTCTTAATGTGTTTTCCATAAACTTGGAGAACAACTCCGACTTATTTTACAACTTTTGTAAGGTTTCTGGTATCTTGTCTGGATTCTGTTTTATCTTTAAGATCAAATATAGCTTTTTCTCACGCACGCTATAGAATATACAAGGCATACTCGTACAAAATGGCTTGTCAAGGATTAATGAATATTACTAAACCCGACGAAGAACATCGAATTCCATAATCCAAAAGAAAACGCTATAGATAATTCAAGCCAAATAGAGGGGACGAATCACTAATTTTGTGTATTTTTGCCGAACTTCACAATCACAAGTAACTATGTATTTAAATATTGTTCATGTACACTGGACCTTTCATTACCCATTTGAAAAAGAATCCCTAATGCTTACATGTTAAATCTCCATTTCATTCTCAAGAAATTAATTAAAAGAAAAAAATTGAATTGAGAAAAGATCACAGCAACAAATGTACATACTCCTCTCTGTATCAGCAAGGATCTTCACTTTGAAGCTCCTCATTTGTTTTGCCTTTGGAAAAGATACTTCTTATTCTGCAAGATTGTCTTGTTATCAGTTCATAGGTAGAGGGATGATCCCATGGTATAAAGGAAAACTGGTCAGAATACTCCTCAACTCCTTCATCTAATAACTGCCAAATCAAGGCTCCAGCCCCAGCTTGTCTCTTCTTTGCCGACTCGTACATTCTATCATATACAGTCTTGAGCAAGAAATTCACATCTTCTATTTTCTTATTCACAAGTAAAGAAGATCCAACTTCAGTGAACAAAACTGGTTTTTTCAGCACATTCTCTCCATCGCTTACATGAGAATCCACCCAATGAGAAAGAAAATTTGCTTTGGCCTCTAAATCGGCATGTTGGATCCTACAACATAAGAAACCATATGAGACAACGATATGAGAATTTGGTTATGAGGCCAATCAAGTTTTAACTAACCAGCTATCGGGGTAAGCATGAACAGAAGCGAAATCAATGTTGTTGATTGCTGAATTTTGAATGAAGTCTGATCCAAGCGAGGCTGCCCATTCCCCAGGATTCACAGAGGATCTTTGAGCCGTTTGCAGGCCGTAAAACCCCTCGAGTCCAATGGTCACAAGATGCTTCTTATCCAGGCTCTTTACATACGCAGCCATCTCCGTGATCCATGCCTGTCACGGACCTCAGACAATATTGACCATATTAAACTCTTAAAATGCATAAATCATGCTTTCATGATACTAGTTTACATTTCCCCCCTTAATTTCATTCATTTGTGGAGCTTAATCATAGTCCTAACGCAAAGTTAATACAATCGAAAGCGGACGTAACTCTTACATTGAAATCAACAGTTATAAATTATATATTATTTTCTTTTTTTATATATATTACTGCTCGCGTTAGTAAAGGATTAGGGCTTTAATTGTAATTTTATATGTTTTTCTGATATAAATACACTTTTAGTTATTTTAGTTTATAGATTTTTTGAGGTTATTTTCTGCAGAAATAAAATTTTGATTTATTTACACTCTGATTTTGGTATGGTTTGATCTCACTAAGATTTAAGGTGGACCAATTGAAAATAGGCATGTTAAGATCACATTGCATGAAATTTCCATACTACACAACCATGCTTGATCTTGTCATTAGTTGTATTGGTATATGTGATCATTGATGGATCTAGTTATGACACATATAACGAATATCAGTTTGATCCTATATTGATATGATTAATAGACAAAATTGTTAAGATGCATATGATTTTGATAGCAGAATTCATGAGCTCATACAGCATAATTCACATATATAAAGTTATATATATAGTCCAAGTAGGAGATTGTTGGAGTTAAATCTAATTTATGGGCTAATATATTAAATAAATATGTATTACAGGCTATCAAATAAGGTTAGCCCAATTAAAGTGATCAATTTCAGTTTAAGCTTTTAATGCATCATTAAGTATAGGCCTCTTATGTATAGAGACCAAAATATAATTATTGAATTTATGATGGGCTAAATTAATAATTAAGGATAACTGACAGGGTGCAGTTATATTAAATGGTTGTAATCCCCAAGTCAATACGTACATTTTCTTTCTGACACTTATCTTTAGAGAGATAACAAAGAAAGCACAGAGACTTTCTCTAAGAGGGCTTACGTACTAGACTTAAAAGATCCTCAATCTCTAGATTTATGAATCACATTCTAATCTATGATTCAAGTTAGCTTCCGCAACTTGTTAATTCTCTCTGTGATTCGACATAAACGATTCAGGATGATAGTTTTCATCTCTTAAATTCAAAGTTTTTTAACAAGTGATGTTAGAGCCTTTTCATGTTAAATCATTGGGAATCAATTTATTTTCTAGAGGTGATTCTCGTAGGAATTCTCAAATTTAACAATCTATGGTTTTGAATTGTTGAATTTGAGGACAATATTGGAGATTCTTAGTCTTAATTTTTCTAGACATTTTTTGGGTTATCTTTAACCCAATTTAAAAGGTGGTCAGCGGCAACCTTTATTGCCATTGGCACAAGGAATCCAGGCAGGACCTAATGGCCACGCTGGCAAGGACAACTGCGGCCTGTGGCCGCGACAAAGTAAGGAAGAGCGGCGGCTAAGGAAAAAAAAAAGGATCTTTGTCTTGGTTGGTGGCAGGCCCTACCACCACCGACATAGGCTTGTTCTAGCTAGGGCCCAAGGACAACCGTGGCCATCTAGCCACAATATCCTGGATTGGCGACCACTTCGCCGCCTGGTTATCTTACAGGTTGAAAACCCTAGGGTTTGCAGTAGTCTCTAGGCTTCAGCCCAAAGCTGCAAAGGTATTCATACACGCCTAATTGGGCTCGTGATTGAAAGAAAGGCTATGAGCTTAGACCCATAGCAATAAAAAAAGGGTTTATATAACCTTCGGGCCTTTAGGATGACACGGGCCCAACTGAGCTCGTGACACAAGAAAAATAGGTGGGCTAATTCTAGATTCGAGTTGGGTTGGCCTGACTCGGTCCAGCTCTGACTCAGTCAACAATTGACCAATTGACTTTGAATGTTGACTTTGACCATTTTTTGGGTCATTTTTTGGAGCAATTTTAAATTCGAAATATTGGTATTTTTATATATATTTTGAGATGAATTAATTTAAGCAACATGTCGGCAAAGTGACATTTCTTGTGACATAGACTCTTGAGGTGATAGAGTTTAGTCTTCTAGAACATGAGGGTCTTGGATATTGTCTTAATTTGGATCTACTTCTTGAACAATATTAGGAACAGGAGCCTGATCAATATCAATAACAACTGTAGGAATATCAACATATTCTTCTTAAAAAACAAAGTCCACAACCTTATCCCCCCCGCAAACTCGACATCCTCAAAGAAACGGGCATTTCTTGTCTCAAAAATTAACTTAGTAGTGGGATCATAAAATTTGTAACTCCTGGATCTTTAACAATATCTAATGAAATAGCAGCTGACTATCCTTGAATCCAGTTTCTTTTCATTTGGCCTATAAGGCCCTACCTTAGCTAGACATTCCCAAATGTGTCAGTGCTTTTGATTAGGCTTCTTGCCTGTCTAAAGTTCATAAGAGGTTTTGACAGTAGCTTTAGTAGGTACCATATTAAAGATATACGGTGCAATCTTTAATACTTCACCCTAGAGAGGTTTTGATAAGGTAGAATAACTAATCATACTCCTGACTATGCCTTTGAGCGTTCTGTTTTGTCCTTCAGCAACACCATTCATGCTAGAAGAGCCTGGCATGGTGTACTGTAGGACAATACCACACTCCTCTAGGAATTTAGCAAACGGCCCCAGACATTGTTCACCTGAACCGTCATACCTGTCATAGTACTCATCACTACGATTAAATCTGATGCTTTTAACCCTTTGCTGAGTTGGTCCTTAACTTTAACTTTGAATATTTTGAACACATCCAGTGATTAAGCCTTCTCATGAATGAGATAAAGGTAGCTATAACGTGAAAAATCGTCTATAAACGTGATAAAGTATTGTTGACCATTCCAAAAAATCGTAGAAAATGACTCACAAATATCTATGTATCAGTTCTAAGGCGTTTGTAGCCTTGTTAGCATCAAATCTCCTTATGTTTGCCTGTTTTCCCTTTATACAATCAGTGTAAGTTTCAAAATCTGCAAAATAAAGGAAATCTAGAATCTCATCTGACACAAGTCTCCCACTTCTCCTATTGGAGATGTGATATAATCTCTTGTACCACAATGATGCATAATTCCCATTAGTTAATTTTCTTTTAACACCTTGAGTACTCAATTACAAGGTTTCATGATATGAAGCAACCGTATCAAGCATACAAAGGTTATCAACATAAGATAAAGTATTGGCACCAATCAAATTTGAATTGTGAAAAAGACTAAATTTACTATTTATAAAAGAACAAAAATAATCAATTTGTCCATTACAAAAATAGATACCAAATTTCGTCTAAATGATGGTACAATAAAAATCTCATTCAAATCCAAATAACTACCGGACTTTAACAATAAACTAAATTGCCTTAACTTCAACCTTCTTGCCATCGCCTACAAAAATGTATTTTTTACCATCGTTTGGCTTTTGGTAGCTCAAACAGGCTTGCATAGACACATTGATATGAGTGGTTATACTATAATCTATCCACCTTGTGTTTAGGTACCGAAGTAAAATTAACCTCAAAACAAACTAGATTAAGAAGTGTACCTTTCTTTGCACGGTAAGTGTGGTAGTTGGTGCAGTGCTTCTTTTTATGTCCTAGAGCCCCACAAAAGAAACAACCATCACCATCCTCTTTCTTTTGTTGTTTCTTCTGAGGTGGAGCTTCTGCAACTTTCTTATCCTTCTTTCTTTTCTTCCCTTTGTCCTTGGAAATTTTAGCCAAATAAGTACGTTCTGTCTCGCCTACTTCTGCCTTTCCTCATTTTGCACACAATATGAGATGAACTCATTAAGAGACCAAGTCTCCTTTTGACAGTTGTAGCTCAACTAGAATTGACTGAATTGTGTGGAAAGAGATATGAGAACCAAATGCACAAGCAAGTCCTTAGAGAGATCAAGCTGATGCTCTCAACTTTGAAGCAAGATGAGCATCTCCATGACGTACTCCCTAATATTCTCTTTGCTTCCGGATCTCATTGAGATGAGACTTGCCAAAAGTGTACTAGTTTCAGCCTCTTCATTCTTGGCAAATCTCTTCTCAATATCTTTAAAGAACTCTTTGGCTGTTTTTATTGTTTGCGATATTGTGCCCCTGAATGCTTTTAGAATGGCTTTCTTCATAATCATCCTACATGATCATCCTACATATAGGATTTGACTTTGTCCCACCTTTCTATGTCCCACTTTTCATCAGAGGAGTTCTTATCAGTAAGAGATGTAGGAGAAGGAACCATTAACACAAGTTTGAAATCCATGACTGCGAGAACTTTAAAGAGGTTCTCTTGCCATGATTTGAAGTTAGTGCCATTCAGCATATGAATGGAATTGATGTTGGCAGTAATGTTTAAAGTAAAACTAGTAGCTGAATCAAAGAACAACACAACAAACAAGCAAGCTTACATAAGAATCCAAAATCAAACACAATAATAAATCTAAATAAAAGTAACCCCATCTCAAGATACCGGACACTCCACTAATATTTAGTCTTTAGACAGAAATATTACCTTGTAAGTGATATCTTGGTGTAGTAATCAAATGTCAAACAATAAACCTTCCTTTGGATCAATTGATTGCTTACTTGTAAAACCAAATAATTGTTACGTGTTTCTCACCGTAGATGTATATGCAATTCTATCAAATATTGGCCTTTCTTTGGGCCTGTAAATATTTACATTAAGTTACATAGACATAACTGTTTGTATCATAAAACAAATTAATTTCTACAAGAGAGGTCCCTTTAACAACATATTGCTTCAATTAATTCATATCAAAATATATATAAAAATACCAATATTTAAAATTAAAATTGCACCAAAAATGACTCAAAATGGTCAAAGTCAATCGGTCAAAGTCAACTGAACAACTGTTGACTGGATCAAGGCTGGACTAGGTCAGATCAATGCAACCCAGCTCCAAAACCAACCCACCCATTTCCTTTGTGTCACAAGCCCAATTAGGCCCATGTCATCCCAAAGGCCCGAAAGGCCATATAGACCCTTTTTCCCATAGCCTTTCTTTTAGTCACAGGCCCAATTGGGCCCGTGTGAATACATTTGCAGCTTTGGATCACAACTCAAAGACTACTACAAACCCTAGGGGTTTTGATCCCTAGGATAACTAGGCGGACAAGCGGCCACCAATCTAAGATACTGTGGCCAGATGGCCATGGCTGTCCTTCTCCGGTGCAGCCCAATGGCCGCAGCAAGGAGCCGATGCCAGCGGTGGTGGAGCCTGCCGCCAACCAAAACAAAGAACCTTTTTTTTTCTTCCTTTGACTGTCTCACTTTGTCTTCGAAGAGGAATATGTTGATATTCCTACAGTTATTGACATTGATTAAGCTCTTATTTCTAATATTATTCAAGAAGCAAATCCAAATCAAGACAATATCTAAGAACCTCCCGTTCCAAAAGCACAAACTTTATCACCTTAAGAACCTATGCCATTGAGAAGATCCACCCAAGAAAAGAAAAGTGCGGTGTCAGACGATTACATTGTATTTCTCCAAGAACATAAGTTTAACATTAGTGTAGTGGAAGATTATCCAATCAACTTCCATCAAACCATTGAAGTTCTAAATCTCAAGAGTGAATTGATGCCATAAATAAGGAGATAAAGTTCATGAAGGACAATGATGTTTGAAATCTTGTCTCATTGTGTAAAAAAGAAACCCATTGGTTGTAAATAGATATTTAAAACCAAGAGAGATTCGTAAGGCGATGTAGAGAGATACAAAGCTCGTCTTATCACTAAGTCTTTAACATAGAAAAAAGGTATCAATTATAAAGAAACTCTCTTCGGTTTTATTGAAAGACTATTTTAGAACAATAACGACACTTATAGCGCATTTTGACCTTGAGCTTTATAAAATGGATGTTAAGACTACGTTTCTCAATGGCAACGTTAATGCATCAATCTATATAGTGCAACTGAAAAACTTTGTGTCAAGAGATAAAAACAAATTGGTTTGCGAGTTAAAAAAATCCATCTATGGGTTTAAGCAAGCTTCTCATCAGTAGTATTACAAATTTCATCAAATTGTCATCTCGTTTGTTTTTTAGATAAATGTGGTCAATGATTGTATATACCACAAGTTTATTAGGAATAAGCATTTTTTCCTAGTTTTGTATGTTAATGACAGATTGCTTACCACCAATAATATAGGTATGTTGCACAAAACGAAGAGATTTCTAGCAAAAAAATTTGAGATAGAGGACTTAGTGACGCCTCTTTTATGTTAGGTATACAGATACACAAGGATCACTATCGGGTATACTTAATTTATCACAAAAGGACTATATCGAGAAGGCTCTCAAAAGGTTTTGACATGCATGATTGCAAACTAAGTGACACCCCAGTGGCTAAGAGAGATAAATTTAGTCTTAGTCAATGTCCCAAAAATGATTTTGAAATTCAAGATATGCAAAAGATTTCTTATGCATCAGCAACAAAGTGTCTGATGTATGCTCAAGTGTGTACGCATTCAGATATTACATACATTATTAGCATATTGGTTAGATACTTAAGTAATCCTAGCAAAGATCATTGGATAGCAGCCAAGCGATCATGAGATTTACAAAGAACAAAGGACTACATGCTCTAACATCGAACGTCGGGTCAGCTTGAGATCATCAAGTATATTGACTCTAATCTTGTTGGATGCCAAGATAGTATGAAATTTACTTCAAGCTATATTTACTTAATTGTTGGAGGTGTTATCTCCTACAAGAGTGTCAAACAGTCTCTTATAGCCTCTTCCACTATGGTAGCTGAGTTTATAGCTTGTTATAAGGCGTCCAATTATAGAATATAACTGTAGAATTTTATCATAGGGCTACATATTGTGGATGACATTGAGAGGCCACTTGAATTATTTTGTAACAATAAGCCGGCAGTGCTATATTCCAACAACAACAGAAGCTTGACGAAGTCAAAGTTTATGGATATCAAGTTCTTAGTTGTTAAGGAAAGAGTTCAGAGTGAACTTGTGTCTATCTAGCACGTCGGAGCAAACTCCATAGTTGTGGATCCGCTTACTAAGAGATTACCACCCAAAGTGTTTCATGAAAACATTGTTTGTATGGGTGTCATGTCATTTGAGGATATTCAGCTTTAGTAAGAATTTGTAATTTATATGCTTTTTTGATATAGACACATTTTCAGTATTTCAATTTATGGATATTTTGAAACTACTTTCTGCAGAAATAAAGTTGGTTTATTTACACCCTGATTTTGATATGATTTGATCTTAATAAGGTTTAAGGTAAACCAGTTAGAAATAGGCATGTTAATATCACATTACATAAAATTTTCATGCTACACATCTATACTTGATCTTTGTAATTGGTTGTATTGGTATATGTGATCATTATTGGGTCTAGTTACGACATATGTAATGAAGATCTTTTAATCCTATATTGATATAGTTGATAGACAAAATTGTTAAGATGTATGTGATTTTGATAGCAAAATTCATGAACTCATAAAGTATATAATTCATAGTTATAAAGTTATGTATATAGTTCAAGTGGGAGATTGTCGAAATTAAATCTAATTTATGGGCTAATATATTAAATAAATATGTATTATAAGCTATCCAATAAGGTTAACCTAACTAAAGTGATTAATTTAAGTTTTGGGCCTTTAATATACTTTTAAGTGTAGGTCTCTTATGTGTAGAGACCAAAATATAATTATTGATTTTATAATAAGCTAAGTTGCTAATTGAGGATAACTGACAAGGTGTAGTTATATTGAACGGTTGTGGTATCCAAGTCAGGACGTACGTTTCTTTCTGACACCCATCTTCAGAGAGATAAGAGAGAAAACACATAGATTTTCTCTAAGGAAGCTTACGTATTAAATTTAAGAGATCCTCAATCTCTAGACTCGGGAATTACATTCTCATTTATAGATTTAAGTTAACTTTTGCATCTTGCTAATTTTCTTGATGATTTGACATGAACATATGGGTTTCACGATAGTCTTCTATCTCTTAAAGTCAAGTTTTTCAACATTATCCGGTAACATTATACCTGAAGAACAGAATTGGACGAACATCTGGGTTCATTCATGAGCTCCCATGCAAAGATAGCCGGTTCCTCAAAGTACTTCACTCCACTAAGTGAATTCTTTCTCGTTAAAATTGCCTACATAACAAGAAAAATTTTTTTTTTAAAAAAAAAAACACAAACAAACAACGCAAATAGAAGCACAATCAAGATTTAGAATAATGCGAAAATGCACCAGTTTTGATTCCCCATTCTCAATCTACCCAAAAACAGAAAAAAAAACGTGAGCTTCAACTTGAAGAAGCAGAAGATGATCTTCCAGAAGTAACAAAAGTTGTAATATTTTACCTAACCAGACCAAAAGTTCTCAATTTTGTTCAACAAGGGAATCGAGTCTTAATCATTAAACAAATGTAATTAGATCACCTTAACATAAGCCTTGTAGTAATCCTTAACAATGGGGTGTGAGAAAAACGAATCATCAGAGGAAGAGACATTATTAATTCCAGCCTCTTCTGCCCATCTGACATACTGAGCTTTCCCACCAAACGCACTCAGATTATTCACCAGACTCAGAATCAACCTTATCCTGTTCTTCCTCGCTTTAACAATCACGTAATCCAAGGCCTAAGAAGATAAAATCCATATTCAATCAATCAAAAACCAAAACCAAAACAAGGTTTTTTTTCATTTTTTTTAACTAACCCGAAAGACCCTTTCGTTGAAGACACCAGGAGGTCTGCAAAGCATTGGGACCATCGCCATCGCTGAAAGCCCAAGTCCTGCAAACGCTTAAACCCATTTTGGCCCCCATTTTCAGTATCTTCGAGACCTTGGACCGGGACGAAGAACCCCAAATGCTCTTCTCCATCAGCCAGTAGGAGTTCCAGCCGTTGACGTACATGGCTAAACCTGAATCGTTGTTGTCGTTTTTGTCGTCGACGACGACGAAGTGGGTGGAGTTTGTGGCGACGAAGCCCATCTTGGGTTGCCATAGAACTCGGAAGGAGAGCTGGTCGTTGAAGTCTTTGTAGAGAAGGGCTGAGATGGACAGAATCCCGACAAGAGGGTAGAGAATTCTCTCCCTCCAATGAGCCTCCATTCTCTTTTTCTCTCTCCTGTTTGTTTCACGTTAGTTGAGGTGTGGGTTTACTTATTTCATGGTGCGAATTGCGCACCCCTCTGACGTGTTCCTATTGTCAGGCGAGTACCTTTTTTTTTTTGGTTTGGTAGAAGAACAAGGTCAAAGACCCAAACATAGGAAAAAAAAAAAGGTTACAAAGTAATTGAATGTTCCCACTTGCCGACGAGTGATAGTGATCAGGTGTTGCCGGTGCATAGGGACTCAAGTGGGCTTTGGCAAATTGTGATGTGCTATATGTAGTATGTACCATCACGAGAATAATCTTGAGATTGGGAATTCTTAGATGAAGAATGATATTTTGCTCCGTTGTTAGGGCACGATGTTTTAGTCGTCGGATTAACTTTTTAACAATTCGATATTTGGAAACAGTTTTATATAAAACGTTATAAATTTTAAAGATAAACAGTCTTATATTATACCGTTAAAAAGTTTATCTGACGAATAAAAACATCATACTCTGCCGGTACAACAAAATTGTATTTTCTATTATAAGAATTCTCTAAAATTAAGAGCCCGTTTGAAAATTATAACAATTCAATTTTTTGAGAGGGAAAAAACTATAAAAAATTAGTTTATATTGGCATTTTTTTTACATGGTTTGAACTAGGTTTTTAAACAAGGTTTTAGTTAGGTCGTTTTGCTAGCCATTAGCAATTGTTAGATAAATGTTATGTTATAGGACCCTTAAAAAGGAGAAAGTACATACTCTTACCTAAAACTCAATATGATTTCCCTTATTAGATTCGTCAATCTAATCGCCAATGTAGTACTCCTCCTAATGTTGACATTATTGTATACGGGTTTTTGGGTACAACACTTGCTGATGACTTTAAGGTGTGGCTCTACGTAAGAAGAATGCTCTAAATTTGGATGTTCATGCTAAGCTTTTTTCGTTAAAAAACTAGCCATTGGACAAAGCTTGAAAAGCCTACTTACTACTTGCCTGGAGAGCAGGATGGGACGAGAATCGTTTGCACAAGTTGGGATCGAAAAGTCCACTAAGAACTTCTAATCTGACCATTTCTTTTGATCTTAAAACTGATAAGGTGGTTGAGGTCCCATTGTCTAAAGATCTTGGACAAAGTTGAGATGAATTTGGGGGTTATGGAAGAAAAGCTATCACTCTTTTGTAACTAAATGGGAAAAGGAGAATGGGCGTATGAGTAATGGGTTCATATGGTGCATAGGGTTCTTGGGAAAAGAAGCATGCTTTCTCTGCTTCATATGTGGTTTCAAACGTTTCCTCTTTGTTTTCTCTAGATTTCTATATGAATGACAAGTCATTGACGTTTAAGCACAAATTAGATTTCTTGACTCAACAACCATTGGAGATGAATCTTGGCTATTTGCACCCTTTCAACTCCGCTAGGCTAGCCTCTTGAAAGCCTTGTCAACCTTGATGGCAATGCTTAGGAGCAAGTGTAGGAAAAAAGGATGAACAAGAAGAGGACAAAAAACGAGAACACGAAGAAGTAAGCAAAAAGGATTTTCGATGGGGCTCCACTGTCTCTTATAGTGCTACATTGGTCATGGTTAAGGTCAATGTTCCAAATGTGTTTTTCTTTTCTTTCTTTAAGATTTGGCATTTTAGAGTATGGTGTTTTTACCTTCATGCTACTTTTGAAGTACAAGAACATAAAACAATGGTCTGTAATTATTTTATTTTTATAAAAAATAAGATGACATGTGGTAAGAAGGGAAGTGAAACAGTGAGCCCGTTTTTTAAAATTTTTTGTTTTCTTAGAGAAGGGTTTCAACGTCATAATAAAATACCACCTCACTCTTCTCTTATTTCTATTTCTTTTTGTTTTTTAAATTAAAAATGTGGTCTATTTCTTGCACTCTATACACGACCTACATCAAGCACTTGTATCTATCTTTATAGCTTAAAATTTTATACAATAAATTTTAGTTTAAAAAATACATTGTATATATTAAAACATATTATTTTATAAATAATGAAGTTTTAACCTCGATCGGTGTGAAAATTTATCCCTTGATCCTCGTCCTCAAACTGTACCCACCGCAGAGCCCGCCGCAAGCACCACTATGACTCGTTCATCTGCAGGCATGTATATCTTCTTAAAAATATACGGCTTATAAAGTCGAATCTTCACAGCACAAAAACTTCTATTTCTTTGTCGGATTCGAAAATATATTTTTTTTAGAATTAATAAAAAAAAATATCCAGACGTAATAAACACAATTTAGGATGGGAATTCCCGTGGGACCCATCATATCCAGATGGGGTGGACTGTAGATAGAGCTTACCACAACCGTCAAGACTTCAACTTTCTTTCTTTTTGTAAAGCCGCTTTCTATTCGCTTCTTTCAAATTTTGAGGCTTTGGTAATCTCTTAGTCGTCTTATTACCTTTCTCTGGCAATGGAGGGTTGCCGCTGCTCTCTGCATTCATCGGCTTTAACAATCTTACCACCCTCCAGAAATGGGTTTGCAGAAACAAAAACTTTTATACAAGGCCAAGCCCTCAAGTTTCCCAATTCCAAGAAGATTCCAAATGGCACAAAGTTCAGGTTTCTCAATATCAAAGCTCAATCTTCAGGTAGTCTTTATAACCATTTCTTCAATCTGTTAAATTCCGTCACATTCTCGTTAGTTGAATATTTCTTGAAATGGTCATTTAAATTCTCTGGAGATGTATCTAGTTTGAACCAAATATTTGTGTTTTTAAGGGTCCTTATGGATATACGCATTTATAAATTATTCCCACTTTCTCATTAGTGCAAAAACTGAATCCTTTCTCTATACAAAATTTAATGGTTTTGAATTCCTTTAGGGACTAGTTTGTTCACGTCAGAGACGCAAGAGGCAATTCCAAAGGACAACTCAAAAGATGAGAATCTTGCATTTGTTGCCGGTGCCACTGGGAGAGTTGGCTCCCGATCTGTGAGGTTAATAACTTTTGTTTACTACAAAAATGAGATTTTTGATGAAATGTTTCAATTCAGTGTCTTGTTCTGGAAATTTTACGCATTTGCTTTTACTCAGGGAGCTTTTGAAACTTGGGTTTCGGGTTAGAGCTGGTGTGAGGAGTATTGAGAGAGCAAAGACTCTTGTGGAAGTACAAGTTTGATTTGTGGCGAAATTTTTTTTGTTCTTTAATTTTCCTTCAAGTATGTTTGACTTGGAAATTAACTCATATGCAGAGTGTAAAACAATTGAAGCTCGATAACAAGAATGCCGGTGGAGAAACTCAACGTGAGTGAAGTTTGAACATCTGTTATTTTTACATTTGGTAGTGAGATAGTAAGAAGACAGGAAAATGGAAAGTGAGGATTAGATACAGCATATAGGATCTTATTATTTGGAAAGTACGCTTCTATGGCAAATAACAGGTAATATTTGGTCTGTAGCCCAGCTGTAGAGAAGCTTGAAATCGTGCAATGTGACTTAGAGAAAAAAGATCAGATCGGATCTGCTCTAGGCAATGCATCTGTGGTTCTCTGCTGCATTGGTGCCAGTGAGAAGGAAGTTTTCGATATCAGCGGACCATATCGCATTGATTATCTAGCTACCAAAAATCTTATCGAGGCTGGTAGGGGACATTTTCAACTACTAAGTAGTATAAATATTATACATTTTCATTGAGGTAAACTTGTCGTGATCGGGATTGATTTTGCTTAAATTCATTATGTCGCTGAAGTATCAGAAACTTTATTTTCATTGCACAAAAGAACCATAACCTTTTTGTTTTTCCTCTCCTCTGAAATTTATATATCTTGGTCATGGAGTTTTCCTTGTAATATAAACCAAATGAGAGAGGGTGTCCATGAACTTTTCCCAATTAATTAGAGGACTCTAGAGTAAGATCATATTGTTCTAGCAGTGAAATTTTAATTTTTTATTTTGATTAGCCAATTAAATTGTTTAAGCGATAACTTTTGAGAAGTTTGAGCAAGCCTCAATGTGCAGCAACTGTTGCGAAAGTGGACCACTTCATTTTGCTCACATCCCTGGGAACAAACAAGGTTGGGTTCCCTGCAGCTATTCTAAAGTAAGTCGATACATTTCCCATTTTGAAAGATGTCAGGTTTAACAGAATAGAGTTAGCTTACATCGTTTGTTATTCTGACTAATTTAATGGGTGTCTTCTGCTGATGAAGTTTATTTTGGGGAGTGCTCATATGGAAAAGGAAGGCAGAGGAAGCACTAATAGCCAGCGGACTTCCATATACGGTTAGTAGTGTTTTGCATTAGTAGCAGAAAATTCTATCAGATGCAGAATTTTCACATGTTTAAGCTTAGATACTCATTTTATTTTACTCTTCAGATTGTAAGACCTGGTGGAATGGAACGGCCTACTGATACTTTTAAGGAAACTCATAACATTACCCTTTCACAAGAAGACACTTTGTTTGGAGGGCTGGTGTCAAATCTCCAGGTATTCGCCTTCCTAAGTTTCCTTACTGCTCTATTTTATTTTAGACTCGAGCATTGATCTTTTCTTTTCTGGAGAAACAATAGTTTTATAAGCTTCAAATACTTTATTTAGGTGGCTGAGCTAATGGCATGCATGGCTAAAAACCGGGATCTGTCATGCTGCAAAGTGGTGGAAGTGATTGCAGAAACAACTGCTCCCTTGACTCCCATGGAAGAACTTCTCAAAAAGATACCATCTCAGCGGCCCGTCGTTTTCTCGCAAAAGGTATCTTTGTTCTCTTATTTGATAGATATAAAAAAGATGAAGTCATCTGAACTTCCTCAAGAAGTGTACATCAACATTTTTGTTTTCTTCCACTTCTTGTTAATCTGTATTGTTATCTTATCAGTTATTACTATGAGCTACACATGGTTTAAGTGCTATGCAGTCCATATTCTAAATGACAACTTTTTTTGGGGCAAAATACAAGGTATACCCTGAGATTTTGCTAAAACGCTTGAGTTTGCTAGATTTCCCGTGTCGAAATTTCTTAGACACTAGGGGATACTATTCTTTCCATATCATGCAATCTTTTGCAACTGCCCCTTTTGCATAGTTATCTTCAGTATTTTAATTTCTTTGCGATGAAATATTCCTTTGTAGTAATCTTTCCTTGTTATCAGCAAGAAAACAAACAATTTGTGGTCTCTGTGGCCAAAATGTATTTATAAAATAGAAAAATCCTTCTCATCCCCACGGGGTTAATAACCCTGTATCTCACGAAACTGTAGACCCCAATCTAACATGTAGTGTATTTTTTAGACTAGGTTTCACTGTTTTTTTAGTAGTGGGTTATAAACGCACGGGTTTAAATAGGATTGCTCTATAAAATAACACGTTTAGAGAGGGAAGCACATTGGGCTTCTAGTCATCTATTTCACTAATCACCCACTGCAAAAAAACGTTTCTATTTTTTTTTTTTTTTTCCTTTTGCCGTTTATTTTTCCCATGACTCAAGATTGGGATTCATTTAATTATGAAATTAAATAGTTCGACTGTGAGATTACCGTAGGCCAATAGCTGAATTTAAGTCCTTTTCCATGCCATCACTCATCAGGAATCAAGTGCAGTGAAGACACCCGATTTAGCACCTCCAAAGACTGAGGAACCAAAATCTTCTATTGTGGAGGAACCTGTTAAAGAAGAGGAAATTACCCCACAACTGCTCTCTCCTTACACTGCGTGAGTGTTGATGCTATTTGCTTACCCTTTATGTTAGAATGTGATGGCATTTAGTCGAAACAATCTTTTATAAGCTTTTTACCCTTTTTTATTTCGAACCTTTGGCTTACAAAAGCTATAAAGACTTTAAAGTTGAAACTGCTTACATCTCCTTCTCCCAACCCCAAACATCAGGAGAAAGTCAAAGAGACAGAAATGAAGAAAACAAGGCCTTTTTTTTTACCTTATCTTGAATAGGTTCATTTCCTCTTTTTTTCCCCATAGGATCTCACACCCGGATTTTTGCTTGACACCCTAGATTTTATAACTTAACCTCTTTTCTGCTGCTTGGATACTCTCTATTGACCAAAGGTAATAAGACGTCCTAAGGCCAGGATCTAATGCCACTGCTTTGGTGAAATCATTCAAATTCCTCAAAGTCTACCAGTCTATATATTATATCTAAGAACGGAAAAATCTAGCATTGGATTTTCATGAGCATCTAATCCAAGTTACTGTCTTTGTTCTCGTTGTTGTTATTTTGCAGTTATGAAGATTTGAAGCCACCTTGCTCTCCAACCGTAACGCCTCCCCCACCGCCATTGGCTGTGGACACTACCTCGTCAACCGAGAGCACACCTCAACAGGATCCTACCAAACCGAAGCCAAGACCACTCTCACCTTTTACTATGTGAGCTTCTTCTAGCTGCTCTAAACAAAAAACATGAAAAGAATGTTTACTACATTTACTACTAGTTTTGTTGGCTATTTCTGCCCATGTTGAGTGACCTCACTGGAGATGACAAAACTAGGTACGAAGACCTGAAGCCTCCGGCGTCCCCATCGCCACCTGCACCATCAACAATTAAATCATAGAACATTGCATTGATTCCAATAAGGTAATGGCTGATAGTCCTCGCCATACCTTTCATTTGAACGGAAAGATGAATTGTTCGGAAGCAACCTTGAACTTATTGGCTTTCAACAGAGTCGTGAAGAGTTCGACTACACGGCAAGATTACTCGTATCTATGAAGAGGGAAGCAAGGGAATTTGCGGGGGTTCTTGAGGCTAATTTATCGTGTATTGGATACCAACATCCTATGTTATGTTATGTAGTGTATATTTCCTTTTCCAAAATTTGTTTACAGTTATTTTTTATGTGCCATTTTCATAAGATGGAAGTCCTACTTCATTTTTTGAGACTAAATATTGTATGTAATGTAGCAAATTAAATTTTGCACAACAAACTTTTTTCTTCTTTCTGAATCAATTTTCAAGGGCCTTTGGTTCGGTTCGGTTACAACCAATAAACATGGGCGGTTCGATTAAGTGACCGACAACATTTGTTTTGGTGTGTTACGGATTCCGCCGATTATTCACCGACAGTGTCATTGGTTTGCTTTCGGTTTCCTGGTCGCTTCTGAACAGCCACGCTACGACGATGTTGTAGGTTTTTAGTTGATGCTGCAACATATGATGCCTTTTTCTATTTATATAAATATGTACTTATTTTTCAACGAATATGTTCATCATTCACATAAACAGCAAAATGTAAGGCGTTTGAACATTTATTTTTATTTTTATTTTTATTTTTCTTCTTTGAGACCAGACGACCTTTAAAATTTGCTTTTTTTTAAGCATTTTTATAAAGTGTTTGACTAAAGATAATGTAAACCACAAACTAACCGTATAAAGCTTTTATATATTATAATAAAAAAAAATTACAATATAAAACTTTCACATATTGTAATAAAAACGATTCCTATCACTAGCCAAACATCTTTTTGTTTGCTTTTCATTTCTAGGCATTGCAAATTGCAATAGGACACGATAATACCATTTAAAACCCCCTCCCAAAAAAAATTAAAAGTCTCTTAAAGAAAAAGACCATTTAAAGTGACGTTATTTCTTGCACTGTAATTTGTACACATGACCTACCACATAATTCCATAATATCACACACTATGCCGGACCACAGAGAATCGCCACCACAATCAAGACTCACGTAGAAACCTCTGTAGACAACGAAATCCCAGATACTGATCACAGAACCTCGCCAATTCCTCGCCTCCTCTGGCCCTACAAACATCCTCTTCCATCCTCGCCACAACCTCGTCCCAGTTCCTCATAAACCCGTCGTACCCCCAACAGTAACCTCCGAAGACTCCGCCGCCATTATAGCTGAGCTTCGCCTCCGTGATCGCGTCCAGGATCTCCTGCAGCCCCACGATCCGACGGCTCACCTTCCTCCGTGCCTCCCGCACGGCCGGGTCCCACCCTGGGACCGAGTCCAGCCTCAGCAGAAGCGCCATCAGAGACTCGTTCATCCTCAGCTTCTCCCGCTCGTCGCTCCTCACTGCGTCCACCGTCTCCTGCCGTTGGATCAGGCGTTGAAGGTCGTCGGCCTCCGAATCGACGGACGAGATCTTTCTGTAGAGGGCTCGGATCTTGTAGGCCCGGTATGCGGACTGGATCCTGGTGGCGGCGTTGGACTGGGCCTGGTTTGGGAGGTGGACGGTGATTGGGATTGCACCTTCAGAGGACCCGAGGGAGTTGGGCTGAGAGGGAGGGGCAGTTTGGTCATTGTGGAAAGCGTAGGTGACGGTTGTGATGGTGGAACTGGAGGAGTAGGAGAAGCTGACTCTGGGAGAGCAAGAGGTTTTCATTTTTTTTTTTTTTCTGGTGGCGAGAGAATGAGATTATGTGGTATTTTAAACTGCGGATTTTGGTGGTGAAGATATATTATTTAAACTGGGGAATTATCTGACTTCAAGCAAAGCTACTGTAAGGAGGTTTCTTGAATGCTCTTGGCGCGTAGTAGTAGGCATCAGCGGAGGGGTATGAGTGCCGTACGTTTATCAGGAATTGGTAAAGCTCTTTTTTGACGGATGGAGACTTTGCTTTTGGCGCATTCAAAAAAGCTTTTTGCTATTATAATTTTTATTCTTCATTAACAAAGAACACTTATAAATTTTATGTTTTGAACGGTCAGTTTCAGCGTATTTTTTATTTTAATATAATATTGATCGTATCTAAACCTTAAAAATGTACCCTGCCGTAAAGTATACTCTATGCTCCAACAAAAAATCCCGCCTATTTTTTTTGTTATTAAATACCATAACTTGGTAAATATCTTATAAATAATTAGATATAATATATATATATATATATATATGTATGTATTCCTTCTTGGGGTCAATTAAGGTCTCTCAAGTTCTTTTGAAAGGGTCCCCTTTAAAAAAAAGTTCTTTTTGGGAGGTTAGGAAAGCAACCAAGTCCCTTATTTTTTTTTTTTTTTAACTACTAGGCCCGAGCATTGGCTTTTTCTCTAATATTGCCACCTCCAAGCTGAGATTTTGCATGGCAGCTCAGAAAAAAAAAGAGAATCAACGCAAACTCAAGGTCTAGGCTTTAGCGACCCAATAAACAACAGTTCACTAAACAGTGCAACGATTTATCAAGCAAAGTCGGGTTTCATTAACGATACACAAGTCAAACGTGCAAAAAGAATTACGCCAAATACTGGCTCGGCCTTCTGCATACTTGATTAAAGTGATGACACGAGAACAACAATCTCAAGGGAGTGGAGGAACAATCTTCCCCGAGCATGTCCCGAACCCTACGTTGTATCCATTACCCTGCGATGAATTAGCATTTAATCCTCAGTCAGTGCATTCTGCCACTGTATGATGATCAGAACAATGTCAAACAAAACACTCAAATGTTGCTAATGCAGGTATTTGAGTTCATCTTTACAGTCAATTGCAAATTATATACTGCACAGCCGACATCCATGGCTGCTTCAATATAGAATTTGTTTTTCTTAACAAATTTTTTACCTGCTAAGAAATTTGTATGCATGCACCACATTGATATCGATACAAATAATCTACGATTGCGGATATAGGGCTGCATTTACTTAGGGCTGCATTTACTTAGGGCTGCATTTACTTTCTCAATGAAATTTAAAAAAAAAAAATGCTTCAGAAAAAAGAGAAGGAAAGATGGCTTGTGAGTCAAGAACCTTGCAATAACCGGTGATGATCACTTCATCTCCATCTTCTAGGAATTTACGTCCTGTCCGATTTAATGACAGTGGCTTCTGTCCATTCCTTGTCAATTCCAGCAAGCATCCTAAAGACTCGGGCTCCTGTTGGGACGTGAAAGTTGCTGCTTAGTTTCACATCAGCTGATGAACAAAACAGGACTTATTTGCTTCTATTGAAATAACACGAGCGAGAAGACAAATTAAGAAATCCCGTATAAAATGATCCCACAAAAAGAGGAAACACAAAACAAAACAAACAAAACAAAAAACAAAAAACAAAACAAACCATACAGGTCCACTGATGGTCCCTGTTCCAAGGAGGTCACCGGGCCTTAAGTTGCAACCATTTATAGTGTGATGTGCTAGCTGTTGAGTCAGTGTCCAATATCTGTAAAATGAGTTCCCAAAATCAATATTTTTATTAACTTAAAAAAGAGCATTAAAACGTATATGATGAGCACAAAAAAAAAAAAAAAAAAAAAAGAAGATATTTTGCCCTTATATGTGTGCACCATGCAAGTCTTTTGTGAATGGAACAGGGGGATTAAGACATTCTTTGAAAGTATAGGACCAACATAATTGCTCAGCATGGCATAGAGGATAGTTTGCGTAAACTCGAGTAATTTCTGTATAAAACCTATCCAAGTACAAGAGAGCAATAAGGCAGATGGTTCTTACAAGTGCTTGAAATTACTTCTTGTGACCACACTTGAATCTTTTGCTCCAGCAGGTTTAATACGAACCTAGCAGAAAGATGCAGTGCATCATAATCTGAATGATGTAACATCCGACAGAATACGAATTCGCCGAAGCCTAGAAGTAAAAGATAATACTAAAATTAAGCATTACTTAAAATCAGAGTAAAAACATAAAACTGCTGGGGATACCTCTAACGAGATGTCATAATTTTGAGATTTCTTTTCGGTCAGATAAGGTAATGGACGGGGATCCTGCAATTTAGAACACCACTAATCATCATACATAATGTAGCATGAGAGAGGTACACAGAAAATTATAAAAGGTGGTGTTATGCTCTGAACCATTAAAAATGATTAAGCACCTGTACAGGAGCATCACAAGCGAAAGGCTGTAGAGCTTCTAGGGTCACGACCCAAGGGGATATCGTAGTACCTGTAGTTTATACACCATAAGCAGTTAGGTCAATCCTGCTATGTGAACTTGGACATTAAAATAGCGTCAGCAGAATCAGAATGTTTACCAAACCACAGTTTTACTATATGGAACGAGGAAATAAAAACCATAAATCTCTAGTTCTTACCAAAACTTTTTCCAAGGAAAGGCCCAAGAGGAACATGCTCCCATGCCTGAATATCTCTAGCTACAAAAGCCAACATGATATTAGACAGCATGAAAGATTAAGAAACAAGGTGATTGGGCCGAAAGCTGCAAGAAGCATGCTTACCACTCCAGTCATTCAACAACACAAGTCCAAAAATATGATCCGCCGCCTCATTAACATCCACAGGCTTTCCTAGATCATTTCCTGGACCAACTACAGCAGCCTAGAACAAACAAGGAACTTATTCATAACGAAAAGGGAATGAATAACAATAATAGCTTAAATAAAAGAATATATCAGATCCTAATGTCAATCGACATTTTTAAAATGGTGGACTCAAAAATCTATATTGACCAACAAGCTGGATGAACTTTTATATTGCAAATTTACCATTTCCAGCTCATAGTCTAGCTTCAATGATGGACCAAAATAAGGTGGAGAGTTGCTGCTTGGATGACCTTGCCCTCTGTGATAAAACAAAGATTTATTATAGGTATAAAATTCCAAAAAGCATGATGGCTACCATCGCCTATAAATTTCAATCCAAGATCATAATACAACATATCATAGTGATGACTATTGTCCGCTTAAGTTTTTTCAGGTTCTTATCCACTCGAGAGAATAATGAATTTAACAAACAGATCTTACGCAGATCCACCAGAAGGCACATGTGCTGCCTAGCACATAGCTTGCGCATTTATAAATTATGCCGAAAGAAGTTGTGCACGAACAGGAAAGAAAGTAGGAAACAATGAATGAATAGAAAACTAGGGATGCATCCCAAAGTAATCAATCTATACATTCGTATGATTTACTAACCATTTCCCAAAGTAATCAATCCATACATTCATATATGGATTTAATAACCCTAATCAGAAATACTGAAGTGGTAATTGAGCAGAATATGGAGCAGTGTAAGGAGATATATAAATTGATATAGGCATTCAAACATGTTCCACAA
This sequence comes from Artocarpus hirsutus, assembly GCA_946598075.1. Lineage (NCBI taxonomy): Eukaryota > Viridiplantae > Streptophyta > Magnoliopsida > Rosales > Moraceae > Artocarpus > Artocarpus hirsutus. The sequence continues at coordinate 35,924 of CAMOHE010049232.1, forward strand.
AAACCACGGGCATAAAATCAAGCTAAACACAACTATCGCAGTTTATTCTACTAAAAGAAGAAATAATCACTCGAAGATGCTTCCATCCTTTCTGCATTCTTGGTTGACTTAGCATTTAAGGCAAGCAAAACAAAAGAGTAAAAACAAATTCTAAACCTTGGTCGAATGATGTCTGTCCCGGAGATAACAACAGATGATGCTCGTCCATGATATGCAATGGGAAGATGAAACCTGGATATCAATGAAGACTTTCCGAACATAAAATTTATGCAAGACTTTCCGAACATAAAATTTATGCCTATCATAAAGACAAAAGGTTTATCCGCCATAAACTTCAAAGAAAAAATACCAGTTTTGTGGAATTGGGTTCTCTGGTCCGCGAAATATGGTCCCACAATTTTTTGCGTGATGCATGGAGGAGAAGAAATCCGTGTAGTCCCCAATGGCAATAGGAAGAAGCAATTCCACCTTGTCCTAAGCAGTTGCAAAGGGAATCTACCTTTAGAACAACAGCAATATCTGAATACTAATTGACCTACTCCAAATCAAGATAATGCGCTTTTATTACCGTCGGAACAAGAGCTTTCTCCCTCAAAGTTGCATTATCACGTAATGTTGGTTCAGTAGCTGCATAATTAAGAAAAAAAAATAGTAACCATAAGTAAACAACAAATTTGAGTTAACATTCTTCAATATTCCGAAAAACATGTTGAAATGTAAGTTATACAAAATACATATAAATGAGCCTTAAGTGAGAGAATTTGAACTCTAGACCTCAGTTTTAAAGCTTACAACCGTTCTTCCTGAGTTTTTAAGGCCTAATAATATACCGACATATATGATTGTGCATAAAAATGAAAATTCATCAAAAAAAAAATCCAATTGCTGAGATTAGACATCGTAATAAGAAAAAGCCTACATGACAATAGCTTCTGAAGCGTGCTTCGAGCTTCCTTCCAAGCAGGCCTTCCCAATGCCAAAAACTTGTTTAGATTTGGCTGCCACCAAAGACAGAGCGAAACAACAAGCAAAAGCAATTAAAATCTAGCAAATAAACATGCATATATATGTATATTATCGAAGTGAAAACCTAACAGACAAGAAAACAACAAGAATTCCTATTTCGGCCAAGCTTCTATTAGTACCAGTAAACACACGTTCAAAGCAAAATATTCAGCTGAGAGACAAGAACTAAAATATTCAAACCTGGTGAAAACAATCGGAGGAGTACTTGAAGATCGGGCTGTCGAACAGACCGGCCGAGGCAATTTCGGAGAGGTCGAGGACGTAATTGCCGATCGCCACGCCCGGTCGAGGAGTTGAACCGGGTCCGGGCTTGAACACTCCATAGGGAAGGTTCTGTATGGGGAAGTGAGAGTCCGGGTGAACTTCGACGAAGGACTGCAGAGCCATGGCGGTCGGCCGGAAACGGCGTCGTACGGCGTTGAAGCCCCGGTGAAGGTGAGCTGATGATGATGAGGGTGAGAGAGAGGAGAAAACAAAACGCAAGAGTGGAGTCTTGGACCGACAGCTGGTATTAATTAACAAAAACAGTCATTTTCTTTTTGTTGCTCGATAATTTAGTGAATTTTTTATTACTAATTAAAAATTGTTGTTTTTTTTTTTTTAATAGTGAGGATGCCTGTGTGGTAGCTGGGATTCGCAGCCGTTGATCAGGAATAAAATATCAATCATGATTTAAGAGGTAGATGATCACCTCCCTACATAACGGTCATCGTCAATGACGATTTTTTTTTTTTTTTCATTCGGGTTCGGATAAGGTACCCGAATGCTGACAAAAATAATAAATAAGACATAAATTATGTTTTTGGGGTTGAAAATTATACAAATTAGGTTGTACAGTGTGGTAGGAACTATCAGATATAATTGCATCCGATTTAGTTGTGTGTTATTAACACAACTTTTTATGTGTTTTGTAAGATTATATTTTTTTTCCGTATCTTATTACGGAATTTTTAAAATAATAAATAATACGAAAGAAAAAAAAGTATTAGCTTACCTCAATAGATATTTATTAGCAGTAAATATTACTTGAGTTATTATCTAAAGTAAATGAATATTTTAATATTAACGTTAAGTCATAGACATCAAAATTCTATGTTTTAGATAAAAGCCAAAAATAAAAACTAAAAAAATAAATAAATAAAAGGAGCTGCTCTTCGTTGACTATCATGTCAATTCAGTTCCCCTTTGTCTGTCATCAAGCCAAACATCAATGACACCCTGCCTATGCAAGCGATGGGAAAAAACTAAAAAAGAGAAAGGGGAAGGGGTTGATTTTTCTTCTTTGACAAAAATGCTTTACCAAAATAAAATAATTTCGGCATAAATAATTCAGATAAAAACTTAACGACACTGTAGTTTTGATCAATTGAGTTCCTACATAATTTTGTGTACACATGAGACGTATAGATGTATTTTTTTCCCTGCTTTTAACAAGCATGACGATTGAATATGTCTCCACACACATATATATTGTATATTTTTGGTGGGACTAAAAGGGTGGGGAGGAGGTACTAAGTTCTAAGTCTTCACACACTCTTTTCGTTCCACTTCTCCCCCACCTTTTCCGACTACAAAATTAATATATGAATGACCATTTTTTTAAGGAAAAAATGGACATATTTTCTACATACCATTATCAAGTCTCCATTAGAATCACACAAAATTTTTACCTAAATAAGCTTGGTGAGAGTGTTATGAAAATGCTTATATATAATAATCATAGACCATCGAGTTTTTTTATAATTTTGTCAAATCTAAACAGGATGGATATAAGATCTTTACTAAGTAATTAATCCAGTGTTCATTTAGGGTATGTTTGGTTGGAGAGACGGAAGGGTACAGGAATTGAGGTTAGAAAGTGAAAGTTGATGTTGTTTGGTTAGATAGATTGGTGAAACGAAGAAAAAGACTATGGATTGAGAATTCTTGGGCCCACCAAAAAAATCCTCCCAAAGTTGGAGAGAGGGATTGGAATGTGCTGAAGGAAAAAAATAGATTGATCTTCCAATAATATTCTTTACGAATGCAAATTTCCCAAAAAGTTTTGAAGTTGTACATTTTCTTTTTCTTAATTTCGAACCTCGATAACTATACTTCTTCTTTTTTGAACAATTCGGTAACAACACTACATTAGCCATTGGACGTTGAAATGTACAGTTACATTATCAGATCAATACTTATATTTAAAACCAAATATTTTTTTTCCTTTGTATTTATCTTGGGTACTTAATGTGTACACCCATACTAAATTTTTAGAATGTTTTTGATTAAAACAAATCATAGTTTATATTTTAAAAATAAGAAAGTGCAAAAATATCTAATTATTTCAAATACAATGGTGACTCTGTAATTTTATCAATAAAATTGAATCCATCATTTCTTATTTCTTCCTAATACCAATTATTTCTTCTTAGTACCAAACAAGACAATAAATAATAATTATCTTTTCTTTCTAATATACCAAACAATTTTAAAGGAATACTTAATTCTTTTACTTCACACTCCCCTTCCTTCGTGTCCTATCAATCTCTCATACGAAACGCACTCTTAATGCTAGAAAACTGACCACGCACCCTTATCGTATGAAAACTGTCAACGGCATTTTCTAAGCCGTGAAATTGTCTTGAAGTTATCGTCGTTAAAGTGGGAATGCGACAAGTTGATTGTTTTTCCAAAAAAAAAAAGAAAAAGAAAAAAACATGTCGTCTATTGTCCATAAGTTCATCATTTTCTATTTGAAAAAAAAAAAATTTGCATGTTCACTGTCATTTAATTTCACTGAAACGAACGAAAGTATTTTGTCTTTTTTACAAGTGAAACGAACGGAAGTTGAGTATACTTTAAATTTCGCTGCTTGAGGAATGACACATTGTTTGCCATTAAAATGAGATATTTGATAAAGTAGTTTAAATTATTAGTTTCAGTTTAAAAATTATAGCATATAGAAGCGTTATATTATAGTTTTTTATTGTAATATATAAGAGCTTTATACAATTTCTATTAGTTTGAGTCTAAAATTTGTCGCATGTATTAACTTTACACTATAGCTTTATTATAATATGTGAAAGTTTTATACTATTTATATTGGCTTAAAATATTTTTTCAAACACGCTATAAGATTGTTGTCGCTAAATTTGTGGAGATTATCTTTTGAACTTGAAGAGAATAAGCCACATATCTTTGTGTGAATCTGTTTTTATCCTCTAGTCTAGAAAACGACAAGTTCGTGGGATATGTTGCCATTTTAAAAGTTTGATGTCGTTTATTTTGAAGTACCATTTATTTAAGCCTTAAGGAACGAGTCTACAGATCTTTATAGGCCGTTTGAAAAAACTGTTGAAAGTAACAATTTTAGTTTGAAAACGATAGCACGTGATAGTTTTATATTTGATAGCTTTATACTGTAATAATTTTTTGCTTTTTATTATAATATAAAAAAAAATTTACACTATTCACGCTATAACTGATGGTTCTAATCATTCTTTCAAACGAGTTATTAGTCAATTTGAAATTTGTTGTCATTGAAGTAGCAAGCGTTTTTAAATAATTTGAAGTTTCGTTGTTTAAACTCGCGGAACGAGAATGACATATCTTTGATTATTTAAAGTTTGCTGTCGTCGAAGTAAAAATTACATATGTCAATTTTATTAATGGCAAAACAAAAACAAGTTAGCGACAAAACAAGTGCAAAACTCATGATCCATGCCATATTTGATTGATTAGAGAATAAGCGACACGTTGCATGAGGATAAATTGGTAAATTCGATTTTCAAGTAAAAAAATAAAAAATAAAACGAGTAATAGGAGCGGCATGTTTTTAAGATGTCTTGTGATTTTTTAAATTGTTTTGGGAACGACACATCTTTTTCATTTAAGTTCATTGTCGCTAGAGCAAAAACACGTTTTTTTTTTTTTTGAGAGAAAGCAAAATCACATGTTGAAATTGTTGTTGTTGTTGTTGAGATTAAGCAACAAGTCGTAGCATGAGTACGACATTGTTAGAACAATTGACGCGTCATCAATTGTTGTGAAGTCTATTGTCGTTTATTCGAGAGAAACGACATCTTATCCATTGCTTATATTTTTGCGCAACCCGTCGTTCAAGTATAAGAAACGACATGTTGTTTTTGCAGTCATTAGAGTTGCATGTTGCTCATCTAATTGGACGTTGTACAGTTTTACGTTTCTTTTTAGACCACAATGTTCATAAGAATGGAATTAATATTACAAGGAAATAAAGGAATTACGAGACACACATTGTTCCTAAAACATCTTAAATATAGTAAGATTACAAAATAATTAGTATAATAATGTTACGTTATAATTACTATTATATTAAACTAATTTTACCATTTGTAAAATATATTAAATTTTCTGCTATATATCAACACGACTGATGAAAATAATTTCATTTGTCTTGAGTCTTCAAACAACAAGAAACAACATCGAACAAGTTACATTTATTAATACACGAATTACATCGTTTTTTCTCAAACAAAAATAATAAACTTTTGAGACGATTCAAGTAATGCTACTCGTCGAAAAAAGAAGTTTTTGTTTACAAGGACTTGTCACTAATGGATTAAATAAGACACCTCATTGATCAATCTGCCCACAATTTTATGTGTATTTTGTTTATATTTTCCTTTTTGTTCCTGGGCATTTGAAAACACAATTAGAATCACAAAATATAATTTCAACCAACTTTTAGTTTAAATTTTATAAAAAAAAACACTATAACAATTTAGAACTACAGTTTGCGTTCAACCTGCGTTCCAAAGGCCTTAAAATCTTAGATAAAATAAGGGATCTGAAAATGTAAATTTTTGTATTAAAAAAAAGAAAATGTAAATTTTCTAAAAAAACAGTTGGAAGTAAAAACGACAGAAAAATTTTTGCAAATTTAAACAACATGACACTCAAACGACCATAATACTCAAACGACCATAATTTTCCGAAAAAAAAAAAGGAGATAAAAGAAAAACGACGAGAGAGACAGAGTCGGTAGAAGTAATAAAGAGACGTTAAGCGGCGCATATATTCCCAACTTTCCTATTTCTTCTCCAATTAACGATCGCGATTCGCAAACCATTCCATTTCCATGTATATTTTCCCTCCATCAGCCGATCTGCAACCTCGAAACGAAGAATCCTAAAAGTCGTCTTTTCGGATTTAAGCAAATCAATCTTTCAAATCGCTTCGAACATTTTTCAAGGTCTCGGCCAGAGAGAGAAAGCTTAAGCTTAGAGCCTCCGAACATCAATTGCACCGGCAGCTATTTCGAAGCTTCCAGAAAGTTCCTCTTGCTTTCATCTTCATCGGCTTTACCTACAGCTCCTCTCGAGAACCAAGAGGTACGTGATCCTCGGACTGAATTTCTCGAGAAAGTTGCTGAAATTTTCTTCCTCTTCTCCTCTTCGTCAATTCATTTGAAGGCTAAAAACCTAGGGTTTTTTTGTTTGGCGAACCTTTTGGCATGCTCAGAGTGCGGGGAAAATGTCGATGGATCTGATGCTTAAGCCGTCGTGCCGTGGATGTGGCTCCATCACGGATTTGTACGGTAGCAATTGCAAGCACATGACTCTGTGCTTGACTTGCGGGAAAACCATGGCCGAGAAACATGCCAAGTGCTACGACTGTGGCGCCACTGTCATTCGCTTGATACGAGTCCGGTTCCTCTCTATTCTTCGTCAATTTCCCTATTATATGAGAATTTACCATACGAAATTGCTCTTTGATACCATGTATACTTGTTGGTCTTCGCTAGGGATTATATTATATTGTTTAGAGTTCTGCTGATAAGAAATTTCGTACAAATATCCTTCAGAAAGGAGGAAAATTTTTTAACCATTTCTCATCAAATGATATCTTAGACCCCGTTTATAATCTAACGTGAACGTGGTCTTGATGTGTTTGCTTTTGAATCTTTGTTTGAGGCCACAGAATTATGCGTTCCTTGGTCGTTTTCATGCCAGGAATATAATGTTCGTGCGAGTACTAGCAACGACAAGAACTACTTCATTGGTAGATTTGTGACAGGTTTGCCGAATTTTTCGAGGAGGAAGAATGCTGAAAACAGATGGTCTCTCAAAAAAGATGGATTGCAAGGACGCCAACTTACTGATGCCCTTCGGGTACTAATCCTCATATTTAGTACTCGCTAATATTCCTTTTTTTTTCTTCCTTTTAATTTGTCTTTTGTAGCTTTTAGAGTGTGGAATGCCTAGAGTGGGAATCACGGTAGCACTAATTTGGGTGTTATGTATCATGCATAATCTGTTCTATTGGTCTAAGTACCTTATCAATTTTAGTTTTGCATTTGCAGTCTTGAATTCTAATGAAAATGTGAAACTGATGTCAGAAAATGTGAATCTACCAATTAAATATCTAAGCGCTTGCTAGGTACTTACTGTTAGGTTACTACACCTAGATTTGTTGAACATCTATACCTTGTTTGCTATGTGCTTTTAAGTTTTAGCCTTTTTCCTTTTGAACCTAAGATGTGTCTTTTGATCCATTTTACATGGATAATATTTTTTGGTTGGGCTCCTCATTTAGCCGTGTAAAAACTGTGTCAAATAGGACAAGTACAAGAATAAACCTTGGCTCCTGGAGGATGAAACTGGCCAGTACCAGTTCCAGGGTCAACTTGAAGGTGCACAATCAGCTACTTACTACCTACTGATGATGCAAGGGAAAGAGTTTGCTGCTATTCCAGCTGGTTCTTGGTATGCATGTCCTATCACTGACACAGTTTTCCAGATTTCGTGCTAAAAAAGTTTTTCCCTTTTTACGCAGAGGGAATATTGGTTTTTTCTTTGTTGCAAATCTTGCTGTGGTGGATATTTCATATTTGAAACACTATAATTCCCTTCCGTTTTTCTCTTTTCTGGTTAATGTTTAGTATTGGTGTATGATAATTTTCAGCTGCAGTTGTAATGGTTGTTTGATTCATATGATTCTCAGGTACAATTTTAACAAGGTTGCACAATACAAGCAACTTACTCTGGAGGAAGCAGAAGAAAAGATGAAGAACAGAAAAAAGACTGCCGACGGCTATCAAAGATGGATGATGAAAGCAGCAAATAATGGACCTGCTGCATTTGGTGAAAAGGATAATTTTGATGACAAGGATAGTGGTGCAGCTGGTGGGAGGGGACAAAGGAAAGCATCAGCCGATGAAGGTGAAGGAAATGTCTCAGATAAAGGGGAGGAGGATGAAGAAGAGGAGGCAGCAAGGAGGAACAGACTTGGACTGAACAAAAAAAGTGGTGATGATGATGATGAAGAAGGTCGGAAAGGAGATGATCTTGATTTAGATGATGATGATATTGAGAAGGGTAAGGAGTTCTTGTTTATATTTTGTTCTTGAAAGATCTCGTTCAGATATTGTTTCTCATAGATAATAATTACGTTTGCTTCTGAGTTGCCTGTAATTACTTAATACTTAGTTGCTTCTATCATCCATTCAGCTACATCTTATTATTAGTGCTTCAAAATTAAATTTTCATGGTTTTCAAAGTTAGGACTTGGGATTATACAGATGAACTGAATTTGGTTGGGAAATTCAAAATTGATTCTAAAATGTTTTACCCCACAAGTGGAACTTCGTGGTGTTTGGTTAATTGGAATGCAATCAAATGCTTATTCCTCAAAGCAAAAGGAGCTCATTCTAATGCTCGGTTGGCCTTTTCTAAAGTTGTGAACATGTACGAGTGGAATAGTTAATTTCTCTTCCTACTCCGACTCCAGTCTTTTATAGGAAAACACCACCTGATTCTTAAGCCTGTCAAGGTGCCTCCTGTCTTTCTGTTAGCATGCAAGATACCCGATCATGTGTGATGTTAATTATAATAATTTGGAGACCGGAAACTGGAATAAAAGACATACTCTTTCCCATGTCATCTGGATTTAATATATTGTAGGTGATGACTGGGAGCATGAAGAAATTTTCACTGACGATGATGAAACTGTTGGTAATGATCCAGAAGAGAGGGAAGATTTAGCACCAGAACTTCCAGCTCCTCCAGAAATTAAACAGGTTTGTTATATGCAATTTCTGTATTTGGCAAGTTGGGGTTTTGCTTCTAATTCTTAAGATTTCTAGTAAATCGTTTGTATTAAAAATATACATAACAGACTAATCCCATAGTAGACTTTTAAATCCTTGCATTGAGCTTATTTTATACAGTAGATAATGCATAATAGCGAGCAGTTCTGGTATTTTCAGCTTGACCATATTTATCTTTTGTTCTGGAAAATTTTGTAGTAGTATCACGAGAGAAGTGTACGATTAGGAACGGTCTTTCTTGGTTGTATTTAGTGGAATGAACTTCAGGCGTCACTGTTTTTATTATTTTGTTTTACTTTTTTTTTTTTTTCAGGATGAAGATGACGAGGATGAAGATAATGAAGAAGAGGGGGGACTAAGCAAATCAGGAAAAGAGTTGAAGAAGCTGCTTGGGCGAGCTGGTGGGCTGAATGATTCTGATGCAGAAGATGACGACGATGATGAAGATGCAAGTTATTTAATCTCTCTGTTTATTTTTTCATGCCTAATAATAGTAATTTGCTAAGTGGTAAGCTCAAGGGCGTTATTCTTGATTTTGTATGTCATCATATTGAATTCTAGCAGTATAATCTAGATTTTTAAGAAGTGGTGAATGAGACCAAATTGGCATCTCCATCGACTTTAACTTGGGAGTTCCATGAAGAATTACTGTGTTTTAATCAGGTGCATATGTTTATGCTTTGTTAATGGGTCCTTTTGTTTCTGGTTTCTATAGATGGATGATGATATTGGCGTCTCACCTACAGTAGCTCCAAAGCAGAAGGATGCAGTTAAAGAGGAACCTGCTGAGAACAGTCCTGCAAAACCAACGCCTTCTGCATCTGCCAAGGGAACCTCGACAGCCTCCAAGTCAGCAAAAGGGAAGAGAAAACTAAATGGCGATGATGTCAAGCCATCTTCTAATGTTGCCCCTCCAAAGAAGGTGAAGACGGAAAACATATGCCATTTCATCTATAAGATTTTCTTTCTTTGTACATGTTTTTATTAGATCATCGGACTCTCCTGGTGTCTTAAAGCACACATTCAGTAATTTACTTTGTTTATTTATTTATTTTTCAATTTGTGTCGTAATTTGGTCAGGAACAAAAAACTTCCGAACCTGCACCTCCTCCTAAGAGTAACGTACCTTCAAAAGGTACGCCATCATCATCTTCTAAAGCTGCGGGGACGACATCTGCTGGACCTGTCACCGAGGAAGAAATTAGGGCTGTTTTGGTGCAAAAGACACCAGTGACCACTCAGGATCTTGTTGCTAAGTTCAGGGCGAGACTCCGAACCCCTGCGGTATGATCTTTTATGCTTTACAAGTCTTGCACTCTTTCTTCCCAAGCATTTCATCTCGTCTCTGGTTATTTTGCAGGATAAAAATGCTTTTGCAGAAATTCTGAGGAGAATTTCGAAGATTCAAAAAACGAATGGGTCTAACTACGTTGTGTTGAGGGATAAGTGATTAGATCCTTGTTCAGTTCATGCGCTTATAGGAGTGATCAGCAACAAGCGAGTATGAGGATTTGAAATATAGTATCATTTTCAGGGAGGGTATAACTCTTGTTTCGTTTTCTATTTTCCTGTACAAGTACAGGATTACAAGGTTGCAGGCTTATATAATGTGAGTGTATATAACCCATATAATGCGAGGGTCTTACAATCTTATCAAAGTAATAAACAAAAGATGTTGTAGCTTTCATTAATGTCTCCTCCTTTCCATTAACAAAAGGGAAGGAAAGAAATCTTTTCAATCAAAATTTCGTTTTTTGGGATATGAATATGATATTAAAATGTACAATCTTCTTTTACCATGATTATTTTTTATGATGAAAACTTGTTATACAAACTATGGATACTCTCTCTCTCTCTCTTCTCTCTCTCCAATTTAAGAGGGAGAATTTAAACTTAAAGTTAAGTAGCGCTACTGCAACCACAATTATAGATACCTTTTGATCCCCCGATCCCCAAGGTTACCATTACTATTAATTTTATCAACCGTTTTTGTGGGAAAGAACCTGGATTCGACATCAAATTAATAATATGTCTAGGCTATGGTAAGATAAGAGTTAAGCCAATAAAAGTATTGTTTCATGCGAAGGATTTGATGTTACTTGTCTCGTGAGCATGACCCATAGCATAACGACAAAAAATAGCAGTTTGGCTTGTTCTGGTATAAAGCTATTCTACAGAAAAAATAAATTAATAACTAAGCTCTCAATTTCATTGTGCTTCATGAATATCCCTATATTTCTTCGAGGTGTCTCCTGCTCAAATGATTTGTTTATTTCCCATAGAAACCGAGACTAATATCTGTACGAATGAGGGATTAGATCCAAAGAAGGCGAAGATGGAAAATGTATGTCGTTTCTTTAGTAGTTTTGCTAACCTTTTTATTGAAACATCATACACCCTCCTGGTGTTTTAAACCTAGCTGGGAGTAATTTTATTTTATTTATTAATTTTGTAATTTGATCAGGAGCAAAAAACTGCTGAACACGCGCCTGCGTCTAAGAGTACTAATTTAATATCAAAAGGTACATCATCATCATCATCTAAAACTATGAGGACATCATCTGCTGAACCTGTCACCAAAGAAGAAATTAGGGTTTTTGCAATGCAAAAAACACCAGTAACGACGCATGAACTTGTTGCCAAATTCAAGCCGGGACTCCGAATAGTGGAAGTACGCTTTTTAATGTTTTATAAGCGCTTTTAAAATTCAATTTCCCTTAAAAAAAACTCAAATTCTTAACGATTTTCAATATATTTGACTGCATACTTGTATATGTATGACTTTATGGCAAGAGCGAAATTGAAATGTTCTGACACCAATAAATTTGTTCACCCATGACCATAAAAATTTACACTGGCTTGCCATAATGCATGCAATGAGATAATAATCTCTGATTTCTGTTTATTTTCAGGCTAAGAAAGCCTTTGCAGAAATCATGAGAAGAACTTCAAAACTTCAAAAGACCAATGGATCTAGTTACATCGTGTTAAGAGGCAAGTGATTGGACCCACTATGTTCAGTCTTAAATAGGGATGATCAGCAACAATATCTTTAGGAATTGAATCGCGTATTGCACGTACAGATGTACCATCTTACAGCCTGAAAGTTGTTGTATGATTCATTCTTCTTTCCATTAGGGGAAAAAAAAATGGTTCTCTTAAGGAAAAAAATGCTAAATATCACCTAGAGTGATATAAATTTCAACTGATCATAGATCGACGTATAAGACGTTGTGTGCCTGAATTTAATAGGTCTCAGAATTGATATATAAATATATAATTGGTTGAAAAATTATGATGACGTATCACGCCTTGAAATCTAGGAGGTGACGTGGCAGATTAATTAATTTAATCAAGCAAATTTTAGTTAAAATTACCAATTAAAGAATTTAGTTGATTATGAAAAATGTGATAGATTTAAAACTTTTTAAAATTCTTTGTCGAAATAATAAAAGCATATGAGACAAAATAAAATAGTAAAAGAAGCGAATAAGCAAGGATTAGGCCCCACCAAACCCATATTAGTATACACCTATATAGTATCGACAATAATTAAAAATACAACCACAGTCTAATATAAGAAATGAGATATTAAAATATTACATGGATTGATTAGTCAATACAAATAACCTACTCAAAAGTTTTAACTACTCGCGAGTCCGATCGGTAGCCTCCCAATCGGTCATAAGCTGAATTCCACTAGAGGAGGAAAAAGGTTTAAAAACAAATGAAACGTAAACGAAAAGCTCAGTAGGACTAGATTTTAAAAAATAACATTTTATTTGAACATAAAATTTATCATTCGGGAAAATATTTAGAAAGCAGAATTAAATAAATAAATTCAATCAAATCATTCTTACAAAAAACAGTTCATTATTGGTCCAGAAAGGATCTTATTATCTTTTCTTGGGCAAACTATAAATTTCACTACCGTAGTGGCCCAGTTGGGTTTCAAAACCTATCCCTAAGGTCGCACTCTACATGACCTGGATCTCTGAGTATGGCATCATGCCACATATGCATTTTTTATCATTATTTAAATCTCATTTTATTAAGTTTATTCCTTTACATTCATTATGCCGTTTATTATAGAAATCACCTCATTCTATAATTTTATGAAAACAACTAATAAAAATCTTTTTTCAATCATTAATTGGAAACATGTTGAAAGAATTCATTTTGAGGCCAAAACCATTTAAAACATGGCTACCAAAGAAGCGGTATAAGTCCTACCTCAATATCCTACACCGATGCTTAACACCGCAGTCCCGACCCGTTATACATTAGCTTCACGGAATCACGAGCAACCTTAAAGGTAAACTAAGTTTATCAATATCTAGCTTAGGATATTCTACACTACTAAATTACCTCCTGGTGTCTTAGTGTGCCATTAAAGTTCACAAAATCATACTATGAGTTTAAAGTTTTTATCTACGTCTAAAACAGTAAAAATGGGTTAAAAAGGGTCATTTTTCATGGAGTTCGGTCGGCTTGCCAAACTTCTTGGTCCGGCCTACCGAACTCCATAGTTCGTCCTATTAGCCGTATAGGACCGACTTGTCGAACTTTTCCAGGTTTAGCCTGCCAACGCAATGAGTCCGGCCTATCGATGCTCAACATTGGCCTGCCGGACTGGAAAAAATCTAAAAATTTTCAAATTCAAGCCTCGGCCTCCCCAAGCTCAAATCTTCAATTTCAACTTGTTTTTCAATTCGCCGAGCATGTATAATGATCATAAATAATAGAAAAACATACTAAAACACTTCTAAACACATTTAAACAAGTTTTGCATAAAGATTTTCAAAGAAATCTGAAAATGGAGAAAAAGAGAAAAGTTTAGTTTAATCTGTTTTTCATCAAATCAAGCTTATATTCTAGATGGTTTGGGTTCTACAACTTAGATAGGAAGGTTTTCTAAACTTAAGAAATTCAAATTCCAACATTTTAAGGAAATTCAAAAATTTAAGAAAAGTTTGAAAATAATATGGACTAACGTCGGATTAAATCTTGAAATCAAGTTTGTAAAGACTTAATCTTGCTCCCAGACTTCCAATCCAGCTGAAGATCAAAGCTTGAGCTCAAAATTTTGAATCAAAGAGAGAGAGGAAAGAGGGACAGCAAGAGGAAGAAAGAGACAGAGAACGAGAGAGTGAGTGAGGAAGAGAGAAAGAGTGAGAGTTAAATAAAGGAAAGGAGAGTGGTTTTGCTGTGTGAAAACCAAATCATGTCCTGCACATGGCTTTCCAAAATGGGATGTGTTGGTCATTTGACAAATTGTTTTGTTTCAAAATTCAAAATAACAAATAAAAATAATCAAAAGTGATTAAAAATAATTAGAAGTAACATTAATTTGGAAGTATCACAAAATAGTTAAATTAAGTTAAAAATACATTATGGCATACTAATTCACCATTTCATACACTAATCATACTTAATTAATTTCGAGGTGTTACATGACGATCACTAATAATGATATATATTATTGCTCTTGTTTTATAACATTACTCTTCTTTTAAATGAATATTTTTTTATCCATAGTTTGAGCTCGCATATATTTATTTTCTAATTTGAATTGAGATGCATTGGAATTTTGAGTGATTTTTATTCCTCTTCGAAGTAGTAGTAGGATTTTCTGGGGAATTTAGTAATTTAGTACATTAGCATAGTAGGATTTTTCTAAGGAACTCGATGAAAGACCAATACATCATCTCATCATAATAAGCAATCAACTATAAAATCCATGAAATGCTTTAAAGGCCATTTGTTTGGTATATTCGGTCAATTTTTTTAATTTAAATATTTAAAATTATTTTGATAAGTGTTTGTTTTCTTTAAAATTCAAATTAAATGAATCCTTTAAATTTAAGTTTTCAGAATTTTACTCCCCTTGAGCTTTTTGGACTTGTATACGTTTTCTATTATACAAGCTAAAATTCTATCAAGGAAAAAAAAATCATAACTTCTTCATTTGATATCCAATTGAGACGATTCTTCTTTCATTGCATTCCTAATGAAGAAATGAGTAAATCAAGATCCATATTGTATTTTTTTTTAATCACGAATGTTGATGCTTATCGTAATATGGTGACAAATCAACACCACATGCGGCTGCGCACGGTGGATTGCTCTTCCCTGCTAGTCTCTGCCTGTTTGGGCGGATCTGCAACAAGAGGAGGGACTCTTTGGAGGCAAAAAAAAGATGGGTTAGTTAATAGACAAGAGTCTACGACGCTCAAGGCAAGCGTTGCTTAGCAAAGAATGGGGGCTTATTAGGTGGGAATGAGCATGTTTGCTTGAGTGCAATAAATGCACTTTATTTATAGGTTGCCACTTGGACCCGGTGTTAGGTGGGTTTTTCTCACAACTCGTGTGTCACATCAAGACCTGTCAAAAGGCAGGAGACAAGTGTCATACCCTCTGTAGATGGATTGTCTCCCATTCGACGGCGAGTTGTCTGTAACGCCCCCTTATGGACGTCACAATAATCGTTACTTTCATCATTGTTATCATTATTTATAAGATAAACTATTTAAATTTAAACACAATTTGATAAACATATCCCAGGATCCATGTATGTAATTTTTTTTTTTTTTAAATATTCCAAATATTTCAAATCTTTTTTTTTTCATAGTTTATCAATGCCAAATTAAATAATTCAAACAAAATTTCAAAACAAACTTTAAAATCTGTTTTAAACAGTTTGGTAGACTGAACTTTTGAAAAATCAAAATAAATGTAAAACAAGTCTTTTTACTTAATAGTGCGGAAATTATAGCATTCAAAGAAATAAAAACATAGTTTAAAAAATTTTTTCTTTCTTGGCGTTTTTCCGTTTCCGTTCCATCATTCATAGCCCACACGCTCGTCCTCGCCCTCCACCTATTCCATGGTCCTCTTACCTTTATCTGCAACATGATTATAAACTAAGTAAGCAAAAGCTTAGTAAGTACACTTTCATATCTCACAACATAAACATTTTATGAAAATCTTTATGAAACATTGTAAACATAATCATCATTAACATAATAGTGCACTTGGCATAGCTTTATATAGAACATATCTTTCACCATCATTATCCATATTAAAAACTTCATTCATTTTATCTTTGGGGCCCAAGTGTTGCACCATAAACATCATCATCATAGGCACGCCGTCATGAGAGGAGAGGGGTAGCTAATCTCAAACCAAACATGACAAGTCCAACCTTTGGGACATCATAAACATAAACATAACATAGGGTATGCAACACTTAATTAAGTGATATATATATAGATATATTTTCAACATACCTTATCATTGAAACATTCATTAAACTTTCTTGTTGCAACAAGAGTTTTCATGAGAAAACCATATGTAAAAACAAACTTTAAAAATTATCATAAAACATATTCTTAAAACTTTTTTCATAAACTTTTATCATGTTGCAGGTGAGAATGTACTTACTTGTCTTGCTTGCTTACTAAACTTAACTTGGGTGACGTCGTTGCGGTTCTCGGTGTGCTCGCCTTTTGG
>CAMOHE010049233.1:15516-43307 GCA_946598075.1 Artocarpus hirsutus
TTTTATTTTGAATTCTACTATATCATAAACAAAAAGGTCTGCCTCAAAATTCTCTGCCTTCCATTGGACAAATAAAAAAAAAGAAAAAAAAAAGAGTAAAAGAACAAAAAGGAGAGAAAAAAGAAAAAAAAAATTAGTTAAACTAGAAAAAGTAATAAATCATTACACGCAACTTTGGAGAGAACATTTGTGTTCCATGGACTTTTTCCAACCACTGTTTCATATGATTTTTTATACTCGTATGGTTCAGGTGCGGGGTAAAAAAAAATCAGTAAAAGCACAACCAAAAATTAGATATGAGAACTATTTTTTAAATATAAAGATATATTTGGAACTTTTTATTACCTACAAATAAAGTTTTAAACAGTTGGGTGGTGGGAA
The DNA here is from genome assembly GCA_946598075.1 of Artocarpus hirsutus. Taxonomy (NCBI): domain Eukaryota; kingdom Viridiplantae; phylum Streptophyta; class Magnoliopsida; order Rosales; family Moraceae; genus Artocarpus; species Artocarpus hirsutus. Next base: position 15,898 of record CAMOHE010049233.1, read on the forward strand.
TCACCACAAACTCAGTTATAAACAGTATAAAGCTTTCACATGTTATAGTAACAATAAAAAAAATTGCTACAGTATAAAGTTCTCACATATTACAATAAAAATAGTTCCAACTACTGGTTCCCACCATTCTTTCAAACACCCTCTAATTTTTCTTATCTCTAGGGGTGCAACTAAATTTTTTTCATATAAAAAAATTAAAAATCTAATCGAAGGCCTGTACAGTGTGCCCTCACTGAATTATGGAGCCCCACCCTGCTGATTGTTTTGTCTAATATATGTTTTGTACGGTATTAGTACAGACGATCATTCTGACTATGGACTTGCGAACTAGCATTGCGTAGATGGGGGGGCTTGCTCGATCTCGTATTGTCAAATATATATATAATCGAAATATTTTTAAAAAAAAAAATATGAACTTCAGCATCTATGACAAATTAGAAACTTCTAATTCATTTGGTAGTGTTATTAGGCAAGTAATATTCTTTTTTTTTTTTTCTTTTCATTTGAAGTGTGGGCAACATACTTGATGCACACATAAAGGTGAGGTGTGCGTACAAGATTCCTTTCACATATGCATGGCTTCTTTTTGCCAAAAGTTTACATGATACGGCTTTTACAAGGTAACAAATGTCTTGCAAGAACTTCTTTCTTTTCTTGATCTAGGAGAGGAAGAAAAGCATTTTAGCATATTTACATAATGAATAGGGTGTTCGGCAAGAGACGGTCCTAACTATTATCTCAATTATAAACAATGTAAAGCTTTTATATGCTACAATAAAAAAAATTGTTACAATATAAAACTCTCATATGTTATAATAAAAACAATTGTAACTAATAATTTTAACCATGATGTTAAATACCTTATAAGATTCTCTTTATTTCATGGCTTAAAAAATCCCAATAATGAATTTTGCTAGTTGTGCTCTTAGAAAGGAGAGCAGCTTAGCTTGGCATAACAGTTGACTAGGCTAGAGTTTAGAAATCTTGGCTATATCTTTGTGAAGTCTCCCAGCTCATGTTCAAACTCCACACCTCAGAAGTCAACGACAGATTTTCCTATGAGCAACCTTACGTACTATAAATAATATAATAAATACATGGAACTTGACAAACCTCTCGTTTTTACTAATGTCAAAGTTGGTTTGCTTCTAACTCAAAATTAAAAGAATAAAATAAAATAAAAAATCGACCGCTTCCACAGTTTTAATAAAAATAAAAATTTCCTCGCACTACTTTTTCATGTATATATATACTACTAATTAAATTGAGCTTTGTTTTTATAAGGGGCAATGGTCGTGGTATCCAAAAATGTTTTTCTTAGACTGCAGATGTTTATAATATAAAAAAATTATTGTATCTATAGAGAGGTGAGAAAAGTTTTAAATAAAAGAAAGATTTTTGTGATTTTTTATTTAAAATTTAAAACATATAATTAAAACAGTGAAGCTTTGAGACTTCTTTATATATTTCGTAACTAATATGAAATTTTAACTCTAAATAAATAGTTATCTAAAGTATTTGACCTATTATATTTTTTCTCATTAATTACAATCACTTTTACTAATTTTATAAGTCAACCGATAGCGATAATATAGCAAGTCATAATGTAGTAAGGGTCTTCCTATAAAAGTAACAAAATAATCATCTCTCATAATGATTAGGTACATTAATTATGAAAATTATAACCGCGGTCAATACAATTATAATTAACATAATTTTAAGATAGAAAAGATAATAATAAATCAAAATTATTATATTTTAATAAAATAAATTTTTACATTAATTCTAGCAACTCTTCATCTTATGAAATATCTAAAATCGACAATATAACAAGTCATACTACAGTAAAATACATTCCATAAAATTAAGAATTATTTCATTATTATTAATATTAATTATACAACACAATTAAATTACATAAGAAAAGCATAACTGCATTTATGTAAAAATTGGCAGCATAACAACACTAATAATAATTATTTTGATGAATATAATTTATTCCATAAAAACATAATAATTTTCATTTGTTATTATATTTTCTATCTTAAAATTATGTTAACTATAATTGTAGCGACAACGGTTATAGTTTTCATAATTAGCACTCCAAATCATTAGTGAGAGATGATTATTTTACTACTTTTATAGAAAAACCTTTACTGCAGTATGACTTGCCATATTGTCATTCTCGGTTGACTTATAAAAATAGTAAAAGTACTTCCAATTAATGAGAAAGGTTATAATAAATTAAATGCTTTAGATAATTATTAATTAGAGTTAAAATTCTATACTAGTTGCGAAACATACAAAGGATTCTCAAAGCTTTACCGTTTTAATTTTATGTTTTAAATTTTTTAAAAAAATCATAAAAATATTTATTTTATTTTAACTTCGTCTTGAAAAACTACTTGCCTTTTTGAACTTTTTTTTATCAATCTCCCGAATTTTGAAATTTTCACCTCTCTGTAGATATAACATCCTTTCTATGCTACAAACATCCACCGTTTAAGAAAAACATTTTGGACAATACGACCAAAAATTTGGCGTCGTTGTCAAAAAGTGCCGTTACTTTGTTAGATTGCTAAATTAAGCGAGAAAACAGGTAAATGATCTATTCCTATCCCTTGTAAATATTATTTTAATTATTTGCATTTTTAATTAGAGTGTTTATTATTTAAAAAATTAAAAATTTTAAAAAACTAAAAAATATAATATAATAAAAATGACGAATGCTTTTTACTTACTACTTTATTCGTTTCGAATAAAGAAAAGCTTAGCATCTTATCCTCTATTTTGTAAGTTTAGGTAATTGCAAATTTTTTTAGATTTTGTCAAAAAGGCCCATCGTTGGGACTCAATCCCGCGACTATAAGGCTACCTTGCCTAAGAAAGTTGAGAATTCTAAGCGTGTCCAGTGTGACCCTTCAATGATCTAGAAATGCAATTAATTGAGCATTATTCAGCTTGAAATTAAAAAACAAAACAAAAATTTAAAAATTTAAAATTAAAAAAAATTAAAAAAATAAAAAAAAGTATGGAGAAATTCCTCGACATTTTGTTGCAAATTTTTCATAACAACACTTGGAACCATTTTAGTGCTTAGTGAAGATTTAAGACTTGTTAGATAGATACCTTCACCATGGTCTTTCTAAGTAATATCTGTTAGAAGTCTTCATAAATAGGTTAAGTCTTGAAACAAGAAATTAGGTAGAAAGAGAAGATGGTACCACCATTTTTTATCAACAAACTGTTGACAAAGCTTATTTCATGATAGAAGACATGGTTAGATTCGATTATTGGATGAGAAATAGAAGAAACAATGTAAGAAGAAAAAATAATTCAGAATTTTGGTGTAACACCTAAACTTTAGAACCATCTTTTCAACCTAAAAATTCTTTAGGAAATCTAAAAAAGAGAAGTTTGGAGGAAACCCTAGCAGAGTTTATAGAAACCATAGAAAGACTATTAGACAGCATATCGAAAAATTTGAAAAAACTGCAAGAAGTCCAAGAGAAAATAGAAACTACATCGTATCAATCAGTGTCAAAGGTAGAACAAAATGAAATCATTCTTGCCAAAGATGCCTTAACACAAACTTGTCGCTTAGAAAAATCTGTTGAGCTAATTAAGGAGCCTCTTGAGTTATTTGAAGAGCACTCTTTAGGTGAGGAAGAAACAGTTGATCTAACCATAGAAAATGAAGAAAATTTGGAACCTACTTATTTTAAGGAACAACCTTTAGGAGAGGAATGTAACAAAGAAAGGGAAGACTTAGCTGTAAAACATGAACAATCATCACTTTTAGTTCTAGGTTCTCAACCTCAGTTGCCACAAGAGTTCACCAAAGACCATTCTTATGAAGATCCTATGTGGCCATCACCTCTTCCACCACTCTAGCATCGTTTTATGTTTTTACCAAGAATGTAAAATGAGTCCAAGTTGCATGAGTTTAAATGTTTCATATTTTGCTAATCTTAAGTGTATGTTCACACAAGACCCATTTGTGGTGTCTTTTGACACTTACTGTAGGAGGAAGCTGCTCTTTGACGATTGTTCACCAAGAGTAGAATTGGAAGAAAGATTTGTTGAATTCAGAGCACCAAAGGATTGGAAAACACTTTCAAAGTAATATCTTGACCTTCCTATTATTTTGTAATATATTTTTATGTTATTTTGATTTTCTTTCACAAAATAAAAATGTTGATATTTATTTTGAAAATTTAAAATGAAGGCTATTAATTAATTTTTTTTTTAGAATAGCTGAGTTATGGAAAGCTTCTAGAGACGTATTCTAATGGATTTGATTTTGTAAATGTAATTTCTTTGGATTTTCACAAAAAATTTTCAATAAAATTGTGTGTTTTGTTTTAATTTTTCATTTTAATTCTCCTTAAAAAAAATTTTGAAATTAAACTACTTAATAATTCATTTAAAATGACTAAGATTAAGGAGGATATCCTCTTGAAACATGTTTTAAAGAATTTGAAAAGTAATTTTAATTTTCAAACAAAAAAAAGTCTTAGGAATCTACCTTTCAAAGACCCAATTTATAATATATTGTTGTATGTTTAGTTAGTTTTTAGTTTGGTTTGTTAAGTTTGCTATAGATCATTTCTACAGCTGTGCTAATTCAGGTAATATTTTTGCTACTCTCACTATTCTTTTTATACATTAGAGACAATGTACAATTTAGGTTAGGGGAAGAGGGTTGTACTTTTTTATTGTATGAAAATGTGTCAAATTTTTTCAATTTTTGCCCATATTTTTTATTTTTGCTCCAAATTTGGTATGTTATTTTTTTGTGAGTAATAAAATTAAAAAAATAAAAAAAATTATTTTGAAAATATTAGTTTCTTAGTAATTAATGTGTTATTATTTTGTTTTGATTTCTAAATTTCATATAATGTAATGTCATTTTTCTATTCTTTGAATTAGTTAACTTTATGGACTCTTAAAACTTTAGTTTTATTTAACATTTTTATGTGTTTATTTTTCAAAATGTTTGTAAGTCATTTTTTCCACACACGCACTGTAATATTTAATTGTGGTGGTAAATCAAAGCTATGAATATTTGAGTTTTGTTATTTTGTGAAGATGAACAATTAAAGGCAATAACATTTTCAAAATTAATTAACTAATTGATTAAAAAAGAAAAAATATTATAAAGGAATAAAAAAAGAAGTGTGAATAAATAAAGTGTATAATTATGTAGATTAATGAATAAAGTTGGATAGATTTGGTTTCATAGCCTCTTTAACTTGAGTAAGTAACTTCTAAAGGGTGCTTTGACACCTAGTACCTTAAACCAACTAGTCTGGGAGAACCAACTAGTCTAGGAGTTACTACATTAAAGCATGTTAAGTAAGTTATGGAGAAAGCTAAAGGGAACTAAACATTGCACTATCCACAGTTGTAAAATTTGTTTAATTTTTGTAAATATCCTTATTTTTTATTTATGCTCTTTAATTGTTTTAAATAAAAAATTTGAAATGTTGCTACATGCAAGAGTGATTTGAAGCAAAATATCGTAACAATTTTATTCTTAGTTTTAGATGAAACTTCATAATTATTCATTATTCCTTTTTGCACAAAGTTTGGCTTGCATACATTTTATTAAATAGCATATAAATTATTTAAATAAAATTTTAGTTTTGTTAGTTTATCTAGTTAAGTGAGTCAAGTTATAGTTAAATGTTTTGCATCGTGTAAATATCAGTAAATCATTTCAAAATTTTATTGCTTTAATTACTAGAGATCAGCAATAAGCTGGTTGAGAGATGTGATAAGACTGTAAAAGTATACATTTTTTAAGGCTTAAATAATTTATTTATGCTTTTATTTCTCATTAAACCCTCTAATTAATAGCATTTTTGTGTTAACAGGTATTTTTATGTCTTACTATGAAAATGTGTTTTTAGTGTTTTTTATGTTTAATAATATTTTTTGTAATTTTTAGAATCATTTTTGTGTGTTTTATAATTAATTAGTTTGTAAGTAATTAAAACCGTAAAAAGAATATTGAGTGATTTTATTTTAAGTCTTCAAATATTTAAAAATAAGTTTTGAGTCTGTAAATATGTTCTATTATGTTTTTAGTAATTTTTAAAAATAATATCGAGTCTTAAATAGTATATTTGTTAAAGTTGTTAATTGTAGATTTTTTATCTGTTTTTAGTAATTTTGTGTGTTTTATTGCAAATAAATATTTTTAATTATTGTGAAAAATATATTTACAAAATAATTAATTTTAGTTGGTTTATTTTATTTTAAATTTGAAATCTAAAAAAAACAAAGAAGAGAGAGAAAGATGGCGCAAAATGGGGGCAAAAAAGGGACCTCAAATGTGTAAGAAATAAAAAAATAAACTAAAATCAGAGAAGACACGTGGCGCATCATGGACAGTCGATCACGCAGCAGGATTGATCTGGACCGTCCGCGTTGCCTGCCGCGTCAGGAGAAAGCCAGATACTGCTTTGGATCGCGTGCGGCGAGTTTGACATGCTATCGTTCTTATAGCCGTCAGATTAGCATCTGTTTCCTGACCGACGGTCTGATCTTAGTTGTTTACTTTCGCGAACGTTGAACTGATCTGACCCGTGTTTTCAGTCCACCATTAGTAATCTGTCGGCTTTTAATTTTCAGTCTTTCTTGCGCGAAGCACAGGATTAAAAAGAAAAATTCGCCAATAAACAACACGGATCAGCATGAAAGAAATAATAAATATATATATATATATATATATATAACTGAGCTGTACGTTCACATGGGCGGCTGATAATAAAAAATAATAATAATAATAAAATATTAATAAAAATAATAAAAAAAAGGTGAATACTAATTTTAAAACGCTATAAATTGTGGGTTCTTCCCCCTCAAACGGACTCAAACGGCCAAAATGGCCCTCTTTCTCCTGTTCACTTCTCTATTGCTAAGTTAGACTCAACAGTATCCTCTTAAAGTGGAGATATTGTTAAAGTATTTTTTTGACTCTATTAAAAATAATAAAATAATATCTAAATTAATAGAGACAGTTTGATAAGACATATAGATAATCTTGTATGTACAGTATTTTGGTATGAATTTTATCTCTATATCTATGTTGTAATGCTTTTATTTTGTGGAATAAATTATATTTCTATCTTTTTAATATGTATTGTTAATGTTGTTATGTTGCCCAATTCTTGTATAAATTTAGTCATGTTTTTTTTATATAATTTAATTATGTTGCATAATTAATACTTAATAATACTAAAACTATGCTTATTTATTAAATAGAGTTTTTTTTGCATTATAGACATAGACTGGCACAATAAATGCTTAGTAATTCTTGATTTATTGTCAACAGAGAATGACATAGTGTATTCTTAAACTATTTTATAAGACGAGATGTTGTCGAATTATCGTAATAATTTATTCCATTAAAATATAATAATTTTGATTTGTTATTTTCTTTTCTATCTTATAACACCATTTTGGGTGATACTCACCAAAAATTTGGCACCATTGCTGGGGATCGAACTCAAGTCATTACAATTATAGTTAACATAATCTTAAAATAAAAAAGATAATAGCAAATCAAAATTATTATATTTTAATGGAATAAATTATTGCGTTAATTAGGTAGTATCTCGTCTTATTAAATAGTTTAAGAAGACATTATGCCATGCTTTGTTGACAATAAATCAAAAATTACCAAGCATTTATTATGTCAGTCCATGTCTGTAACGCAACAACAACTCAATTTAATAAACGAGCATGGTTTTATTATTATTAATATTAATTATGCAACACAATTAAATTACATAAAGAAAGCATAACTGAATTTATGCAAGAATTGGGCAATATAACAATATTAACAATACATATTAAAAAGATATAAATATAATTTATTCCATAAAATATAAGCATTACAACACAGATATAGAGATAAAATCCATACCAGAAAACTATGCATACAAGATCATCTCTCTGCCTCACCAAACTCACTACACTAATTTAGGCATTATTTTGTTATTTTTAGTGGGGTCAAGGGAGTACTTTAACAGTATCTCCACCTTAAGAGGATACTGTTGAGTCTAACTCAACAGTAAAGAAAAGAAGAGGAGAAGAAGGCCATTTTTGGCCGTGTGAGTCCTTTTTTTTTTGGGGGGGGCGGTGGTTGGGGAGGGATTCTTAGGCATGTATGTCCTAAAGAGTAAAATGTTGTAATATGTTTTTAGAGACATTTTATCAAAAAAATTTATTTATTATTCATATACACAATGTTGTCCTCTTTACGTTCATATTTGTTGCATGTATGTTAAGCAAATAGAAGTCTGAGACTGTTAGTCTAAATCTTTAAGAATCAGGCATATGATTAACAAATTAGGCATAAGACATGATACTAAAGGCGATGGTCTAAAACATAAGATCTGCAATTGAGGAAATAAAGTTTGGTGCTTCATTCATGATAAGATTATTATGTTATTTACATCATCAATGGGAGATGGCTTGTCTTGGTCATCGGAGTTAGACTCTATAAGTAGAAACACTAGAACCATGTTATAGGTGACAATGTATTGGATTGGGATATAAAGTGGAATTGATTTAGATTAATAATTTCATCTGTGCAAATCAATTCACTTTAGACGATTATATGTGTTGTATCTTAATCATGAAATGACTAATGGGCCTGCTATTTTGACTTATGTCTTTTGATGTGCTAAAGGTTGACATCCTAACTTTGTGATGGTGCGCATACCAGTATGTTGGATATATGACTATTTATAACGTAGACCTGTTATTCATAGATATAGAATCCATAGCTCCATTGGTTATTTTAATGATATTCTCTTATATGCGTTATCCTATAATTAGAAAACTAGAGCGCATAATCATTTAGATGAAGAGGTGTAACCGAATGGTATACTATCCTTGGATGGTAAGTTTTTTAATGGTGAGATAACGGAACACAAGATAAAAATAATAGAGAATGTAAGATGAAATTTATCCTTAAGCCGATTATGAATATCTTATGGGAATACGACACATTATAATATGTCATAGACACTTAGCTAATTTGGGCTTCGTAATTTTATATAATTCGAGAATACAACTCTAAGCTTTTAGTGAAGTAGTATTAGAGTTGATAATTATAAAATGTGTATTTAGGATATTATATTTTATAATTATATAGATTGAACTATATAGGTCTATCAAGTCTCCTTTATTAGCTCATAATAAATCCTGTAACGATACGGTGTGCTTTATGTTAGGGTATAATTCGGTCAGGCCCAAATTATTTAAAGGCCCAAAACAATGGTTTAGGGTTGCGATTGGAGCGAGTTGAACAGAACTGAATGACTCAGCTATTTGACATGAGAAGTGCCCTTCTTATATATCAACTAAGTTAAGGCTTCGATGGGATCGATAAGTTCGATCGAATATAAAATCGTTATGTTTCATTCGAATAACATTGTTGTAGGTTTGTTTTCCAAGTATTCGTTCGATGGAGTCGATTCACATAAATTGATAGTTATGAACATGTCTAAGCATGAACTGAGACATGGGGAGAGCATGATTCTTATGGCCTATCATAGATTGACACGTGTCCTACTATTACAGTTACCTCCAACATTATCACCCACTTTGCTAGTTGGTTGGAAGTCACGACTGTTCTTCATCCTCTATATAAGGAGACATCGTCTTCAATTGTACACACGGAAAATACAACATATAGAAACTCTGTCAAATTTTTTCCTTACTCTCTTCTTTGTAATCTATATCTTCTTGAATTAATACATAGTGAAGAACAGTGGACGTAGCTCTCTTTATAAAGTGAAACACTATAAATCTACGTGTGTAGTATCTTTTACTTCTTTAGCATTATTTTACTCTGTTTGGTTTTAATTCGTTAATTGTTTTTTGCAATTAGTCTAACAAGTTTTGTTTGAAGCTAATAGATCCAAATAACAGTGATTTGAGGGCCCAAATCTATTGAAAAGAACATATTAATCTAGATTAACATATTTTATATTTGATTGTAGATCGAACGTCTACACTTTTCTAATAAATTGGTGATTTATGTTAAATTATTAGATTGACTAAAATTCAATAGGATCACATAATTCATGCTTGTTTGTCAGTTGAATTAATTTCGTACATTAATTCAATATAAACTTGTTGAATTATTGGGAATATATTTTCCTTGAGATTATCTATATATAATTGTTTAATCAGATAACTGTTATTGGGTTATTTGAATTAAAACTGAGACTCTATCTAAAGAATCTCAAGTAGGAAATAAAAAATTCTTAAAGATCATATTATTGCAAGTTCGGAGGCCAATAAGTTAGTTTGGCCTGCCAATGAAGCAAGTTCAACAAGCTGATCTGTTAGTTTGGCTTACCGATCTAACAATAATTTGATCGTGTTTTTTAACACGATTTTATCAAAAGTTGATGTAGATTCGAATTTTTAGGGCCTTATTAATGACCAACCTTGGTACCGACCTCTATAAACAGGGAGTGAATTTTCTGAGTTATTCATGTCAGTTCAGAAGTTAAGAGTAAATACTCTGATGTTAGATGCTCTAAAACTTCCTAAAAGCTATTGTTTACAATCATAAACTTTGGCTCTGTAAGTCTTCTCAATTGGTTGGAAGGAGAGTCACTGGTGGAAGAACTATACAAAATGTGTCCACACACATCCCAATCATGGATAGACAATAGCAAAAAAGACCAGTTAGTTGAGGCACTTCTAGAACGTTTTTCTTTACTTTAATTGCAGGAGCTCTTCGACAAACAAGGGTTAGTAAGATCTTATTAATTTATATATATAGTATGTCAAACTTGTGTTTTAAAAAATATTTTGATTTAAAATTTTAAAAATTCCATTACACACTCATTTTTTAACCGAACCATCTGTTTATAGTGTTTCTAAAACACTATTCACCCTTATTTTATTATTTTTATTATTATTTTTAATAATCAGCAGCCATGTGAATGTACAGCTGATTGACATATATATATATATATATGTATTTTTTTTTTTTTTTCATGCTGATCCGTGTTTTCTTTGTGTTCTTGTACTTCGCGCAAGACGGACGGACGATTAAAGGCCGCTGGATTACTGAACGTGGACTCATGCAGCGGGTCAGATCACGTCAACCTAGGTGAAATAAACAACTAAGATCAGACCGTTGAATTAGTTAACTTATGTCGATATTACCATAGCACGTGAAACGCGCCACACGCGATCCGAAGCAGGATCTTGCACTCTCCTCACACGCGCAGGCCATGCGGACGGTCCAGATCAATCGGCTGCATGATCCGACAGTCTAGATGTGCCACGTTGCTCCCCTGATTCTTAATTCTTTTTTTTATTTCTTAGGCATTTGAAGTCTCTTTTTTCCCCTTTTTTTTCGTCTTTTTTTCTTTTTTTTCCTCTAGATTTTAAATCTAAAATAAAATAAACAAATTAAAATTAATTATTTTATAAACATTATTTTCATAATAATTAAAATATTTATTTTATAATAAAACACAAAAATTATTAAAAATAGATAAATACTTTTAAAATTAATAAACTTTAACAGATATGCTATTTAAGGCTCATAATTATTTTTAAAAGTTACTAGAAACGTAATAGAACACATTTATAGACTCAAAACTTATTTACAAATATTTTAAAACTCAAAATAAAATCACTCAACAATATTTTTGTGGTTTTGGTTATTTACAAACTAATTAATTATAAAATACACATAAATGATTCTAAAAATTACGAAAAATAGTATTCAACATAAAAATACACTAAAAACACATTTTTAAACACATTTTCACATGAAGACATAAAAATACCTATTAACACAAAAATGCTATTAATTAGAAGATTTAATGAGAAATAAAAGCATAAATAAATTATTTAAGTCTTAAAAAATGTACATTTTTACGGTCTCATCAGATAATACTTGAGATGGCAAAGGATCTTGGTCTTAGGTTTTCAACAATTAACAAGCCTTAGCTTTAAGAGTCTGTTATTAAAAGCATAATCTATGCCATTACACTTTATAAAATACTGACCTTGCATCAGGCTGACTTAAAGATGTGGTGACATTAAAGCCTTTAAGTGTGACATTTTTTGCCACTATGCCACTACTATCCCTGGTCTAATTAAATTGTGCTTTGACCTCATACATATGATTTATGACATATTTCCTTTCTTTACATTTCCACATACAGATTGTTAACTTCCATCGAGGACCACACCACCAAACTTTTTTTTTTTTTTTGGCAGCAAAACAAGGAACCACCACCAAATATTTGAGTCCCATGATATTGATTATTGCACTTGTGATGTTTAAAATTTTCCTTTCCTTTATTCTTGTGTTGGCGAAAAAGTTTGGCAGAAGAACAAATTAATTACGAAGAAATAGGTCAAACATAAGGTAGATTATGTAATGTCTCAGTCATAGGAATTAATTAGGAGGAAAATCTCATAGCTGCGTTTCATCTGATTGTTATTAGAGCATGACATTATTATACATACTAATAGTGTGTCTGGCTAGTAGTGGGAACCATTAATGGGAACCGTTTTTATTGTAGCATGTGAGAACTTTACATTGTAGCAACTTTTTTTCTTTTTACTGTGGCATATGAGAGCTTTACACTGTTCATAACTAAGTTTATGATTCACACCACCCTTAGCCAAACACCCTCTAAAGAAGAGGTTGAATGTATAGTGTTTTTACTCCTCAGCCCTTTATTAGATTTTGTCCCCGTGTTAGATTACGTTTCTGCCCTTAGTTTATTCTTTGTTTTTCTTCTCTTTGTTTTGCCTTTTTTGACATTTCAAGCAAAGAAAATCTTAACCCTTACATCACTACTAGCCGCCCTCCCTCCTCTTATTCTTATTCTTTATTCTTTTTCCTTCTTCCTTTTTTCCTTCTCTTTTTTCTTCTTCTTGCCAAAAAAAAATAAAATCCTCAAGGCCAAGAAGGATCTCCCTTTATCCAATGACCCTCGTCTGCCATTCCTTCGCCTCCCTACATGATCGTGGGTTGCTAACATCATCCCTCCCCCTCCTCATATGAAGGCAAACCCCTGCCGCCATCCATCACCCGTTGTTTGCTTAGACCGAAAAACCCAAGGTCAAAAAGGAACTTCCCCTCTTTGGCGACCCCCTTCCACCATCCCTCCCTCTCCCCACACGACGGCAAACCTGTCACCCCTATTATTGCACAACCAACTCCAACCCATCAACCCAACTAGTCTTCCCTGTTGCTCCTACTATCACACAACCCTGTCCAGCCCATCAACCTAACCAGTCTTCCCCGTCACCCACCCAAAGCGAGAAAGAGAGAGAGAGAGATCAAAAAGAGAGCAGAGATCAAAATCTAGTAAAAAGTAGGGCTAAACACAAACCACCCCACACTCACTTCCTACTCACACTCGCACCTGGCCCACCCAAAAAAGAGGTTCCATGTTAGCAACCTGCTTGCGGGCGGGTTTGGTTGTGAGATTTAGGCAGCAGGTTCAACCCGAACCCACCCGCCTATGTAATTTTTTTTTTTTAAAAAGTGATTCTACAAGCAAGGAATAATGCTCTCATATCAAATTAAAGATTCAGGTTAGTTATTTCTTTCACATTTTTTTTTTATATATAGTAACATGAAATGTATATTTTATTATCAAAGAAAAAAAAAAGCCCTATAACCTAACCTGCCAATATTTGGTTGAACTCACAAGCAAACATACTAGGATAATTAAGTTTAGCTTAATGCTTTTTCTAAAAACATATTCAAAGTACATTAAATTTTTATTTTTGTACAAATTTTTTCATTTTTTTTCAAAAAGTCCAAAAATTTCCATCGGGCTATAGTATAGGCCCAATTATAAGCCTAAACCATCTTAATCCACCCGCACCCAAACCAAACCAGCCACCATTCCATGGGCGGTCTATGGGTTGGTTAGTCGGCAACCCTCCATACAAAAAAACTGACCCGCACCTTCCCAAAAACCGTCAAACCGTCCGCTATTCAACCCTAGTAAAAAGTGTAAGATTTAGAAAATATTTTTATTTTTATTTTTTCATAATTGTTTAACCAAACATATTTTCAAAACCTTTTCATTTTTTATGTTTTTGAAAATGGCAAAAAATGCTCCAAAAATAGAACTAAACAGGGCCAAAATTTTGATATTTCTTGAAGATGCGTGTCTGACAAGTCTACGAGATTCCTCCTTCTGTAATCTGTATGTTTGAGTTCAACTTTCTGCTTCGTTTTGTTTGTTGATTTTTTATTTTTTAAATTTTTAGTAATGAATGACACGCTTAGAAGAGGAAAATGAAAGGCTTAGAAGACAAAAAGTTGGCTATGCTTATCTCATTTTGATTTTTAATTCTCTTATGTTTTTCTAAAATTGTATTTGTTACTCCGTATCATAACCTTATTTTTATTCTATCTTGATCTATAGATTCATCTCTTGTATACTTAAGTGAAAATACTTTGCAATTGCAACAAGATATTAACTTTTGATTCTGAATTAGGAATTTGAATCAGTTGATGGCTAATGCTTTTTATAAATATAGGTGTCAATGAGTTATTTTATTGACTTATATCAATTGTTGAAATGATTTTGGTTTTATTATTTATTAGTTGCTCTTAGTCAACACTCAAGTATTTAAATACAAGCCTTAAGAAAAAAATATGCAAATTAGCGAATAAGTTACTATGCCAATAACAAATTGAAACCATCCCCATTGAAAAATTCTTTGACTAAAGATAACAATCTCAGAATGATGGAGGACCGTAGAGCTTTTAAACTCCATCTTAAGTAACTATGTTTTTGTCACAACCTGTCTTTTCAGACCGTAATAAAACTTTTTCTTACTTACATATAGGAGAAAATTTAGGAAATTTTTTTTTTCCACATACAAAAATTAATACCTTTGGAAACATAAATATATACATATATTTACTTAATTCACTCATTTGTACATTACTGGTTTTAGCAACTTAAAAACATTAATATATACTTGTACTTACATAAACAACTATTCTTATACAATACCGTTTTCTAAACCTTACATTTCAAAATAACATAAATTATGTTACAGCGGAAACATACAGTGGTGGATTCTATACCCAACCTGCACACCAATCATCCCTCCACCAGCTCATTAATAAAGTTATTCTAACCTTCTCATCGGAATACCTCCAACATGAAATACTTAATAAGCTTATACCTAGTAAGTGCCATATAACCCACATGCACATTTAATAAAATGCATGATCTAGTTATACAACTCAATTTATTAATTAACGATCATTTTGTATTAAAGCATAGTGAATTTGACTAATGGATTTGAAATTGGCCAATAGGATCCTAGAAGTCTAGGAGAGAGGAAATCAAGGTTGATTTGCGCAGTACACGAAATCAAGTAAGTATCCATCCCACCTACAGTATGAAATTTTTAGGTATAGAATGTGATGTATGAATATGTATACCTATGTGTATATCAAGATGTAAACTTGTGTGTATGCTATGACATGAGTATCTATAAGTATGTTGGTGTATACCTATGAGTACACTAAATAAATACCGATTGATAACAAGAAAGTCAACTAATTAATCGGGTGTCGTATGATCAGGACACAAGGTCGACTAATGGAAGGAAAAGGAACGAAATAGAGAACGCTAGAGCATAGTCCGGGTAAGTTCAGACTCACCTACAGCATGAAGTAAATAATTTTCAAATGTTTATATATATATATATATGTTTGCAAATGTGTTTGCAATTGTTATACAAGTTGTTTTTTTTTAAGTATGTTTGCATTTATTATGCAAAAAGTTTTAAAGATTCAAAGCAAGATTTGCAATGAATTTGCAACTGTATGTTTAAAGTCTATTTGCATATTGATATGCATAATATTTTTAAAAGTTCAAGTTATGATTTGTAAAGTATTTAAAGTATATTTTACATTTGGATAATTCATAATGTTTTATATTTTAAGTTATAAGTTTTATGATGTATTTATTATGCAATAAGTTGCATTTATTATGCAATAAGTTTTAAAATAAAAGTTATAATTTGCAAAATGTGATTGCGTTATATGTTGCATTTGTTATGCAATAAGCTTTAGAATATAAGTTACGATTTGCAAAATGTGTTTGCGTTTTATGTTGCATTTGTTGTGCAATAAGCCGCATTTCTTATGCAATGGATTTTATGGTACAAGCTATGAATTGCAAGTATGTTTGCATATGATGTGATTGCATTTGACATGCTCACTAAAGTTAATAAGAATGTAACGTAAGATAAAAAAAAAATGTCATACCAGCCTCTTTGTTATGAGGTAGTGAAAGTAAAGTTAAAGTTTGAACTCCTAGATGTGAGTACATGACCTCAATGTTCGATGGTCTCAAGTCTTCTGCAAGAGAAGCATTATGTTTATAATCTCATGATCAATGATGTTGCTACAAATACTAAAGTATGATAAGGAAGTTAAGGAACAAAGGATGAAAAGTTAAAGTAAGATAAGGATAGTTAAGGAACAATGATAGAAAGTTAAAATAAGAAAATAATGTTCATAAGACACTCATAATCGAAAGTTCATAATTGGGCATAAATAGAAACATGCATTTTGATTTTTCTTGTTTTCCTTGTTATAAAACATTTATATGCTATGGAAAACATTATGAGGAATGTTTTATATTAAGTGTTTATGAAAACAAAAATGACGTTTATGAAGAGCAATCTGAGGATTGTTTTATGTTAAATATTTTATAAAAAGCGTTATGAGAAATGTTACAGAAACGCTTTATGAAAACATTTATGAAAAACATTTTAGAAATGTTTTATGAAAAATGTTTATAAACAACGTTCATGTAAAATGTTTCAAGAGAAAGGTTTTTATGAGAAAAGTTTTTAAAGCATGTTTAAATGGTTTGTGAGTTTATGTTTGAACTTACTGAGCGAAAGCTCATAAAAAGTTTATTCATGCTGTAGATAGTTATATGGGCAACCAATAGGACCCGTTAAAAGAGCTGGGTGCTGCGGAGGATAGATGCGAAGATTTGGGTATGGTTACCATCATAGTTGCTTCCGCTACACAGAAAAAAAAAAAGTTTTCCACTACTTAATATGGTGTTTTTAAAGTTTTAAGAAAATCAGAGTTTTAAGAAATGTTTTCAAAAGTTTTAAGATACATTTTAAGAAATGTTTTATAAAATTATAAAGTGAAGTTTTAAGCTATGTTTTAGTAAATGTTTCTTAGCAAGTTTTAAGAAACAATTTGAAATAGTTTTAAAGTCAAGTGTTGAGCGATGTCTCAACTTAAATGACGATAGAGGTCGTAACAGTTTTTAAGTACGTTTTAAAGAATGTTTAAAGTAAAAGAAAAAAAAAATTATTTCAGTATTTTTCTTACTAAGTAAGTAAGATTATTGTTTAAGTGATAATGTTTTAAGTAAGTGAAATGACTGCCCAAAAAGTCAGGTCGTCACAGTTTTGATGCCTATAACTCTAAATTCTTTGCATGCCGGCAATAGTGCTTAGTGCAATTTTAAGTAATAATGCTAGGATAAATTTCCTTACCATAGTTTCTCATAGACCTTGCATGCGGTATTGTATATGAAAAAAGGGAATGCCCTTTTCCTTACCAGAAAAGGATTAATTTTACAATTAACAATACAACATGTAGATTTTCATATAAATTATTACTTTGGCCGGATTGTGGCATACGAAAGCATAAAATGCAACCTTTATGTGATTAATTTGGTTTTGCTGCATTAAGAAACTGTAACGCGTAAATTTTTTGAACATGTCTAATTGAGTCGAATTTAATTATTAGTGTTTCAATTTATATTTTCTAAATATCATAAAAGTTTGTTGCATCAAAATTTAATCCATTTACTTATTCTGGTCTATTTTTAATGTTTTCATAATTTTTTCCACAACTATGAAGCATATTTATATAAACATCACTGTACTTCTCATAATTTACTAAAATGCTATTTTAGCTTTTATTCCTTAACTTTTATGTAAATCATGGCAACCTTCTCAGATAATGCTGATATAGACATTATCATGACTAATACCAACCTATTTCTCTACTCTGTCTCCTATTTATTTTCATTATTGTTGTCATTATTATTATTGTTATTGTTGTTATTTTCTTTTCTCTCACTTCTCTTGCTGCAACATTGGGTCATTCATATGTTGTTCCACTAATCAATACCCAATGCATTTAGTAATATAAAAGTCTAAAAGCAAGTAAAGTAATAAAATTAAAGACTTTCGCACTTACGTTTACTTGTTCACACTTGTACTTCCTCTCCACTTCTTCACCTCTCCCTTCTTTCTTCTTCTAGCTACTTCTTTTCTTCTTCGCCTTTCCTATGCAACGGACAAAAAAAAAGAAAAAGAAAAGAATGTACCAGCAACAACAAGCTTCTCTTTTATTTGTGTGAGGTTTTCCTACGTGATTTATTTATTTATTTTTCAATTTCAAATTTTGACACACTCTGAAAAAGAGAGCATGTGATTAGCTTACGAAAATGTATCAATTGTGTCTATAAAGGTTATTACCTTAACCATTTATGCATAATTTTTAAAACCGGTGATATTTGCAACCAATGTCCTCTCGGAGCAAGTAAGTTAGTATTGAGCAGGTGAGCTTAAATTATTTTTTTCCTTCTATTTATGCATATTATTATATTAAAATATGATTATACACAATAAATTTAATATTAATTTGATGCTACATTTTCACTGTCAAAATAATGCCATTTAGCTATATGGAAGAAATCATTTCAATCTGCTTCTTTTGTGCTACGTGTTTTACCATTATTGCTCTGATATTATGTAACTTTGATCCCTTTTTTTAGTCTATAAATATTGCTATTTGATATTATTCTTGTCTATATATGCTTTGTCTCTTCTCTTTCATTTCCTCTAAATTCATTCAATGTCTCTCTCAATTCATTTAATTTCGTTCTCAATTATTCCCTTTCTCAGTTTATTTACTTATTTGTTCTCTTCGCTGCCTTTGTTACACTTGCTTTGTTGATATTTATAAGCCTGATAGTTTGTTGTTTAAAGCAGTTCTGAGTGAAATCCAGGTATAACTAATATTTTTTCTTACATAAGCTCTTTTTAGTTTATTTATCTTGGAAAATTATATTAATATCTATGTCATCTCATAATAAACTGCTCTATTATTCATTGATATCTATTTCCAATGTTAAATTTATTATGTTTCTATCTTTTAATTAATATGTGTTCTATCTCTTTAAAATCTTTGCTGATTTATTATTTTGTTCTAGTATTCATAAATGTCCTCAATTTGCATTAAATCTTATAATATTGTTTTTGTGCATCCTTTTCATTTTAATGAATAAATAATGATTAAATATACTTGCTCTTTGTTTGTTTACATAAATTTAATGTTTTCTCATAATAAACCCTATAACGATACGGCATGCTTTTCTAATAAATTGGTGACTTATGTTAAATTATCATATTGGCAGAAATTCGATAGGATCAGATAATTCATGTCTGTTTATCGGTTGAATTAATTTTATGAAAAATTAATTTAAGATAAACTCGTTGAATTATTCAGAATATTTATTTTTTTAGAAATTATCTAGATATGGTTGTTTTAATCAGATAACTACTCTATTGGGTTATTTGACTTAAAAATGAGGCTTTATCCAAAGAATCTCGGGTGGAAAATAAAATATTCTCTAGGATCATTTATCATAAGTTTGACAGGCTGATCTTCAAGTTCAGTCTACCGATGGAGTGAGTTTCGCAGGCTGATATGCCAGTTCGCATGACGACCGAATGATAATCTGATCATGTGTTTTTACGCGACTTTATTAGATATTAATCCATATTCAAATTTTTCAGGCCTTATCTGATAAGGATCAACCATGGGGAAATAGGGAGTAAGACTCATAATTTATTTAGATCAGTTAAGAAATCAATAGTGAGTACTTTAGTCTGTGAGTTTCTAAAACTCCCCTGAAAGGCTATTGTTCACAAATCACGAACTGTAGTTTTGGCTATTTCTCAATTGGTTGGAAGGAGAGTCACTGGGAAAGAGCTGTACAATGTGCGCCCACGCACACTTCGATTGTGGAAGAGAATAGCAAAGAAAAACTTCATAGATTGCAGGAGTTTTTCAGCAAATAAGGTTAGTTAGATCTGGTTAATTTATGCATATAGTATGTCAAACTTGTGTTTTGAAAAATACTCTGGTATAAAAAATTTTTAATTTTTGTTGTATACTATTTTTCCAACAATAACTACTTTTAAATCCTTAAATTTATAATACACATAATTCTAATTTTGAATTTCTTAAAAATTATTGTCATTAATTTTTTTTGAATTTCTTATTTTGTAGTGAGGAAGAACCAAAGAAAAATGGAAGACAAAAGCCATAAAACTTTGCAAGAAACTTTTCAATATAATATTATATCAATATATATATATGTTTCTACATATAAATAAATTTTGTACTATAAAAATTTTCAACTTTTTATGTAACAAAAATATTTCCTATAGTAAAGTCTGTAAAACTTTTTATTGTAAAAATTTTTAACTTTGTATAATCTTATTTTCATATTAACTTATTTCTGACCTAATCCTATCTCCGTATTAACAAAATCTGTAATGTTTAAATTATGACCAAATAACTAGATAGAAAATGACAAAGAAATTTGGGCACATTATGCTAGCAATTACTCACATTATATATAACATGTCAAGTCTAAATTTAATAATTAGATAAGCTTAAATCAATTTCTTTTCTTTTCTATTGACATCTAAAGTTTCAACTCCTATACAATATTTGCTTTTATCATTCAAAAAAATTCAGACATATTCTTTATAGAACTCACTTTTCATAATATCAATAATTTTATTAACCAAACTCATCCAAATATGAGTCTGTTCCTTTAGTTTTTCCTTTATTCTTTTTATTCTATTATTTTTCTTTTATAAATTAACAAATGGCTATTCATTTTTTGGTGCTCTAAAATCATTTTATTAGATTACATATCTTTTTATTCTTTTCATATTATAGCTATTAAGCTTTCAATTATGCGGAAGCTGTTAAATTTCTGAATAATATAATCTCCATTAATTTCCTTAATATAGAAATTATGAAAATTTTTTTTGATCCTAATGGATAGAATTGTTTAGGAGTTATACATGACTCTACAAAATAAACAATGTTATATTATTAATAGTTCAAAGGGATCCATAACTTGTTATATATTTTCGATGATTTAGTAATAATGTTTGATAGTATAGCTCTCCAGAATTTGTATGAACATAATTTGTCCAATTGTATGTCATTTTTGCCTAAAAGTCCAGTATCTGTGTTTGTTGTTCCAAACATATTAAGTAGGAAATTAGTTATAAGAAAGTTCTCTAACTTTGATATCATGTTTATTAGTTTCCATCCATTCTGTTAGAGTCGTATTATGAATTCTTGGTTGTCTTATTATGTTAGTAAGATGTTGATCTAAGTGAAATGTTACATTTTACATATTTGGTAAATGAATTGATAGTCGTTGAACGAATGGATTTCTGTGATAAATTGGGTATTCATATAATCTCCACATAGCTTTATATAGTATTATATATCAACACTTGCTATTATTTCTAAGAGAACTGCAGTGAAATTTAATGTTTATTAGTGATTAAATCAAAATTTAATGTTTCTCAGAATTGTTCCAAAAAAAAAATCAAAACTACAATGAAAAAACACATTTTCTAAAAAAGTTACAGCTCTCTACCGACATGCTGATTTGTACAATTGGCTTGTCGGTCATAACAGATCAGCTTGCCAAACTTGAAAGTTCGGCTTGCCACCAAAGCCATCAGAATTCTACTCCACGATGGCCTGCCGATCCTAGAGGTTTGGCTTACCGGTCTACGACCATCAGCCTACCGATCAAGGTTTAGCCTACCGACTAAACAGAAATCTCTTTTTCCAAAAAAACACACCTTTTATGCAGTTTTTCAATCCTATTTTCAACAATTCAAAAACATAAAATTAGAGACTCAGGAAATACTTATGGAGCGCTATCATCAGTCTTCTAGATCCGTCTTCTCCGAATGATTATTTAATTACAATATTCTTACAAATTTAAAATTAAAAAATAATTCATAGACAGTGATGATAAACTGCCATCTAATTACATGAAAAAAACTAAATACACATTCTAACCTCTAAAGAACCATAACTGGCACAAATTAATTAATTAATTAATAATTAAACAATAATTTAATCAACTATAATTAATTAATAAACATTCACTATATAATTCTATGACAACATATAAATATATAGAAACCCTAAATTGCAAACTCTCTAAAAATTAAATTCAAGCATAGAAGAGACCAAAATCACATAATCTATACATATACCATGATCACAAACTCGTAAATTTATGTAGAAACTATGGCTCTGATATCAATTCTTGAAAAAATAGTACACAATGAAAATTAAAAATTTTTTATACCAGAGTATTTTTAAAACACAAGTTTAACATGCTATATATATAAATTAACCAGATCTTACTAACCTCGTTTGCTGAAGAGCTTCCACAATATATGAAGAAAAGGGCGTTCCAAAAGAGCCTCAACCAATTGGTCTTTTTTGCTATTCTTTATCTACAATCAAAGTGCGTGTGGGCACACTTTGTACAGCTCTTCCCTGGTGACTCTTCTTCCAACCAATTGACAAATACCCAAAACTATCATTCGTAATTTGTGAACAATAGCCTTTCAGAGGAGTTTCAGAGACTCACAGCTAAAGTGCTCACTCTTGATTTCTCAACTGATCTAAATAACTTATGAGTCTCACCCTTTATTTATAAAGGTCGTCCCCATGGTTGGTCCTTATCAGATAAGGCCTCAAAAATTCAAATATGGATTAATATCTAATAAAATTGAATAAAAATACGTGATCAGATTATCGTTTGGTCGACAGGCTGAACTGGCATATCAGCCTATCGAACTCACTCCATCAGCAGGCTGAACTTAAAAATCTGCTTGTTGAACTTACGATAAATGATCTCTACGAATCTTTTATTTTTCACCCGAGATTCTTTGGATAAAGCCTTAGTTTTAAGTCCAATAACCCAACAGAAAAATTATCTAATTAAAACAACCATATCTAGATAATCTCTAGAAAAATAAATATTATGGATAATTCAACAAGTTTATCTTAAATTAATTTTTCATAAAATTAATTCAACCGATAAATAGACATGAATTATCTAATTCTATTGAATTTAGCCAATATGATAATTTAATATAAGTCACCAATTTATTAAAAAAGCACGCTGTATCGTTACAAGATTTATTATGCGCTAGCGAATGGGACCTTTTGGACCTATATAGTTCAAGCTCTCGATCATTGTAAAACCCAATATCCCAAATATACATTTGATAATTTTCAACTCTAATACTATTCCACTAAAAGCTTAGAGCTGCATTCTTAAACTACATTGAATTACGAAGCCCAAAAACTAAGTCTTCATGACATATCATAATATATTGTATTCTCATAGAATATCTATAATTAGCTTAAGGATAAATTCTGTCTTACCTTCCCAATTATTTTTCTCTCATGTTCCATTATCACACCATCGGAAAACCTACCATCCAAATAGGGTATACCATTTAGTTACACCTATGTATCTAAATGGTTAAGCACTCCAGTCTTTTAATTACAAGATAATGCATATAAGAGGATATCATCGACTCCTAAAGAGGAGTTATAGATTCCGTATCTATGGATAACAAATCTACACTATCAAAAGTCATGTTTTCAACGTATCGATATACGTACCATCATTAAATATGGATGTTACTCTTTGATACATCAAAAGACATAAGTTAAGACAACAGGCCTATTATTCATATCAAGATTAAGATACAACATATATGATTGTCTAAAGTGTATTGATTTGTTGAGACAAAATTATTAATCTAAATCAATTACACTTTATATCCTGATCCAATGCATTATCGCTTATGATAATACAAAATTATTAATCTAAATCAATTACACTTTATATCCTGATCCAATGCATTATCACTTATGATAATGCACCAATATTTCTATTTATGGAGTCTACCTCCGATGGCCAAGACAAACTATCTCCCATTAGGGATATAAACAACATAACAATCTTTGCATGAATAAAAAGCCCAACTTTATTCCCTTGATTGCGGATCTTATGATTTAGACAGTCACCTTTAGAATTATGTCTTCTGCATAATCTATCCATCATATGCCTGATTCTAAAGGTTTAGATTGACAGTCTTAAACTTTTGTTTACTTATCATACATTCAACAAATATGAACGTAAAGAGGACAACAATTTGGTATATGAATAATAAATAAACTCCTTATTGATAACACTATCTCTAAAAATATATTACATTTTTACTTCTTAGGGCATATATGTCTAACAGTTATGTTACCTGGTCATTGGACATTTTATTATTGATTCAATTTTTTTTTTCAGAAATGAAATGATAAAAGGTTATTAAGATATATATATATATATGTATATATATATATTTAGAATAACAAAGATTTTTAAAGATATTTAATATAAATTAATATATAGGCTTAATCTTATGGTCAACTTTTTTGGGTCTATTGTTTTCAGATCTATTGTTATAGTGGCTAGGAGTTGTGACAGTGGTATTGAAGGCTGGACATTTTCAAAGATTTTTAAAATAACCCTATTTATTTGTGCTCCTCTTTGTTGGAAATAAAGTTGAAAGATTTTTGTTTGTTCCCTTAATTAATCAATATTTAGTGGGATCATAAATGGATGAGGCAATACCTTGATCAATCATTAATGTAGAGCATGGTGTTTTGATTAGTGCTTGTGCGGCTCATCCAGATATGATGATGTTTATGTTTTTGGTATTATCTTTAATTGGTATGTTCAACCTGTACCTACAATATATATGGTAATAATTAATTAATATAGTATGTTATTTATAGTAATTAGTAAAAGTATATGAATTTTAGGAACAAATTGTTAGTAAATTTTATTATCATGGTGTGAGAACTGTTTAAGTTGTCATGATTATTTCACTACTAACCACTACCTGCTTGTTTTAGTTGTTGATAACATCTAGGACATGAATTGTAATATTAGTTTTGATTTGTGGATGATATAATTATTGTTGCTTTTACTATAAATTTGGCACCTTGTATAAATGAGGAAATGCTGTTAATTTGGGTAATGATATAAATAAGATAAGTTTTAATAATACTAACTTGATTGCTTTTCTGGATCTAATGCTATCAACTCACTGATTGGTTTTCTATTTTCTAATTTGTGTTCTTTGATTGAATGGGTTGGTGTTAATGATGCTGGTAGGAAGAATTTTTCAATTTGGTTGGAAAATCTGTGTATGTAAAAGGAAAAAACATTAAATGAAAAGGTAGTAAAATTTTTTTAATATAAAGCAAAATATTTTTTTATTGATTTGGTGTTTTCTTATTATCTTGTCTTTAATGTTGTTGTCTCTTGTACATCCAGGTTAATATAAAAAATTATTACCATAGTACTTGACATATATCCTATAATTTCAACACTAAATTAATTAGTATTTTTTTAGAAATTATGTTTATATATGTAATTGTTGTGATAAAGTTTTGAAGAAATACCTAGATATTGTTTGACTAACACTGCTGCAAAAACTGCTACAACTGGTCCCTTAATTGATTTCAAAAATTTTTCATCAAATTGTTTTGCTTTGTGTCCTTATGGGGTAACTTGTAGTTGTTCATTTATATTGAAAAAATAAAATAAAAAAGTTAGAATAAAAAATGTCAAATGGTGTAAAAATATATAGGGTTTAATTAAATAATTTTTAATATGATTATGATAAAATGTGTGTAGAATTTTCTTGACCGTATATTCTATATCATTACAGTGCGCCTTGGTATTGTGCTATTGTTGATGTTTCTTTGCTCAATTGCTTGGGCACTTGTTATGATCCCAATAACAGCTTGTATCAATTAAATACATAGCATTATAAATATATTAATAAATTAATAATGCATTCAATTTATTAAAATGAGCAATAAATATTACCGCTTAAGATTTCAACACTGTTGATTCTTTGTTGTAGTTGATCAAATTCAATAAAGTAAAATCTATGATATGGAATATATGTTGATCTTCTCTAATTGGAATAAAAGTTGTTGCGTGTCCAAATTGAAGCATTGCATTGTGATACAACTTTGTATTTTGGCTTGTTTTGATTGATGAAGAAGTTGGTGATGTCATATATTGTACATATTAGAATTTTTTTGGAGGATCTCTAAATCTCACGCTTGGATTAATCCTTGAATTGTTTTATGCTACAAATAGTAAAAATAAAGAAGTTAATTGTTTGATAAGATTCAATATGAAAAAATAATGTAAAATAGAGTGTATAAAGATTTTTACCTCATTATCAACTAAAAGACAATCAAGAATTATTAAACGTCTTGTTTTGAAATCATTATTGGTCAATTATCTACAAATTCTTACTTTGATACTCCAATATACTTCATTTGGCTTAAGTTCACGATTAGGTGTCGTCATTTTGTCTAATTATCAAAAATAATAAATATTTTTTAGCATATGAGTGAATGATTTCATTAAATATATATGTTTAAGTTATTGTTAATATCGTATTTTTACCCAACAAAGGTATTATTATTTATATTTTTATGTGATATTGTATAAAAAATTTTTATACACAACGTTTTTTATGTAGTTTGGATATTTATTGATTGACTTATGAATTATTATGTGTAATTATTTTGGTGTTGTTGCCCTTGATGAAGCGACATACAATTGTCCGCACATAAAAATTTCATTTTCTAAATACAGACCAATTTTATTTAAAAATCGTCCTTAGCTTTTATTTATTGTCATGATATAGTAAATTTTCTTAGGAAATTGTCCTTTTTTTTAATGTAAATGGCCTATTAGATTCATGTACAATCATTTCTATTCTTAAAATATAGACCTTGTCATTGGTATTATTTGAATTTATGACTTGTCCTTTTGTAATTTCATTTGTCAATTAGGTAATAATAAGTCTTGTTCTATTCTATAGTCCAATAGATTGATTTGAATTTCTCAGTAATATAATAGGAGCTCCAAGTTTAAGGTTTAATTCATGTGGTGGTATGCCATTGAAGTTTAGAATGTGTAAAAATTCTCGGGATATAAAAGATTAAGCTCATCTATGTTTTTAGATGAAGATACTATTGTCTCATAGCTATAATAAGATTTCACCAGGTAGTAAAGATAATATATGATTATTAATGTCATCAGCTATTTTATTTTTCAAAATTACTATTGCTCATTCATTTAGATATTCTATAT